>JASXSY010002491.1:0-198240 GCA_034509805.1 Sipha maydis | reverse complement strand
AAACTGAACTGTTATAATAATATATTAAAATAATCCACATATTAGTATAACAATCAATTATATTAACAAGCTTATTATTAAATTCAATTAAAATGTATAACCTTATCGATAGAACATAGATAATTAAGAGATATTAATAATAATTTAAGTAATTCGTAATCAAAAGTTTGTATCAATATTAGACAATGTTAATACATTTAAAATAAATATTAATTTACAAAGGAAAAAAAAAATGAATTGAATATTTATTATAATATAAATAATATAATAGTTAATATACCTAATATAATAGTTCAGTTTACATGTTACATATGGTTATTAATATAAATTAAAACTAGTAATACAATAGTCAAGTAGTTATTATCATAAAATGATTGTAGTTCTTAAAAGGCCTAACTGCTGTTAGTCTGTTTGCAATGAGCCTGAAAACAGCAGGCTGTTTGGAAAAATAATAAATAGTTTGCAACGGGTCGCCCAGTTGCAAAGAGCCTAGTCTTTTTGTAAAAAAAACTAATTTTCATTATGTCCTACGACATATACATACTTGTAATGATTTAATAAAGCATACATATTAGTCCGATCTTAAAATAAAAATTACATTTCATTAGAACGAAAAAAATACATTTACGCAAACGGGCTCTATTATCAATATTATGTTATAGTATTTCAAGAAAATAACGACTCTTATCAGTTTTATAATGGGTTCGTATATAAATTATCGAAACGGTGCATTTAGACAAATAATAATTTTTTTTTAATATAAATTATATAATACTTTTTAGATCATTAAGGATTATATGATTATACACATATCATGAACTATGTTATTGTTCAATTATTATTGTGTTTGGTTTTATAATTTTAGATTGAGTTTGGTATGCATCATCGATTGTTATTAGCATTTACAGCTGGGATTTTCAGTGTGCTCAGTGGCGTGTTGTCGTGTATATATCCAGCTCAAAAGTAATTATATATAAATGATTCCAGTTAAAGATTAACGTTCCAGTAAAAGATCATTGTCTGTTTCGTTTCCAGTATACTCGGGATTTCAGTATTTCTAACATCAGTGATACACATGGTGAACCTGATACTTAATGACATTTCTAATGGTTGGTTGGATAATTATTTTTTCGTGCACCTGTGTCGAAACATGATGTTTGTAAGAATACGTTTATACTATGTTACGCCAACAGCATCATTGTACACGCGACTATATTGCGTCGCTGATCTAGGTCACGGCACTTCCGGCGTTCCACGGCATTTGGGCCTCGTTGATTCAACTACACAAATCATCAGTCCTCCACTTACCGATTGTTTTGTTTTCAATATACGAGATAAACAACGACATTCCAACAGGGATAGTCAGTTTGTTTGGATTTTCTTACAAATTGGGTGAGTACGCTACGTATTCGTGTATCATAACCATACGGGAGTATAGATGGCGATTGTAAACTCTTCCGATTTTTAACGACTGGTGCACTCTGTTGAAGTGATAGATTTAAGGGATGGGGAGCCAGAGGGGATTTCCCTTCTTCCCCGTTGAAATAGGACTTCGGTTATTTTTGTAATAGTTACAATGTAAATATTATAAATAACACTGTTTTATAAAATTATTTTAGAAACGAATTTATTAAAGTTATATTTATTTAAGTTACTATATTATCTTATAACCAATATGATATTACTTATAGGAATAATAAATCTGTTGATTGATGTGATGAAATTAACCATTCAATCATTCTCTGTTAAATAATTTTTATCTTTAATGTACAGTAATGACTTAAAGTCGTGTATTTCATCCTGTGTATGTGTGTGAGTGTGTGTGTGTGTGTGTGTGCGTGTGATTTTTTTTAAGAATGTAGATATTTTATAATTTTTTAAAGATGCCCCCTCCCCTCCCCTTTAAATAAAATCCTATATTTTCCATTGCTCTCCAAGGTTTTCTGCAGAACTACCTGAAGGGTGTATGGTAAACTTTATCGAGTCCGTGAAAATTGTAAACAAATTATCATTGTCGAGCTGCACCAGTATTGAAGTTACGAATCAATAGTGAAATTTAGTACCCCACGTGTAATGTATAATTCGTTACAATGGTATTTAATTGGTTGATATATGGAAAACAGTATAATGAACAGAGTAAGTTGTACCAGGCATGGGAGAGTTTACGTAAAACCCTGCAGGTAGTATTTAGGTAGATCCGGTAGAGTTTACGTAGAGTGTTGAGTATCGGGAGAGTTTTCCGTGTATAATCGGGATTGCACGGTGACGGGCATGAACTCGAATTACGCGTTTTCAGGAGTAGTAAGCTTTGCATGGTGCGCCGTCTGGATGTACATGATTTTCGCACCGAGCGTTGTGCCGTCTTACAAGACGATCAACTCGTACTCCGCGCCCACGCTGTCGAACATTCCGTGGAAATCGATGTTCACGTCGAAGCCCGTCATCGTGATCCTGTTAGCGTTCGCCTGCGAAGCTTTGAACCTGGGATTTCCGTACATGTGGACGTACATTTCGTCCAAGCCAGAAGTTAGTGTTGTTTTTCGTGTCTACTACATGATACATTATTATTAGGGTTCGGGATTTATTGCACACAAATTGTAGGAAATATGCATGCACATACGCGGTTAAAATAATTGAAATATGCTCAAAATTAGGTAATTACAGTTTATTACAATAGCGATTATTTTTATTTTTTTTTTTCATTTTATTTATTAAGTTTTAAATGGAGACATTTTTTTTTACTTAATACGTATTTGGACAACATTCACTCTATAAGTTTAATCTATAATACTGCTTATCTCTGTATGGTCGATATCAATTTCTTCGTCTTTTACGATGAAAAAAAATGTAGTACAATAAAAATGTAAAAGTATTTTTTTTGTTTAAATGCAAAGTCAGACTGTACGATTAGACATTTTGTAATATTAAATTTTTTGGTCAGCATATTTTCAAAAATTAAAAACGAACGTTTTTCTACGTCTACTGACGTTATCGGCACTTATTTCATATATTATTTAATTTTTAACCTTCTGGTAAAACTTCGAGATTATTTTGATCTCCGGATAAAATTTTGGAAACCTTAACCATTGATTTGTAACTTTCTATTTTTTCAACACAGTTTACCGTTCTGTTTTACCTTTTTTCCTTGTACACCGAGGAAATACTAAACCTTTCTCTGTAGTTTATTGTCACGACCATTTAATTCCTTATCTTTTTTATAATTCGTATATAGTATAAATTTACAAATGACCAGAGCTATACGCTGGAACAATTAGGTGTTTCCTTGGTTTTTACGTTCAGTAACGCGATGAATGGTTCTGTGATTCGTTATATTGAATATTAAGTATTGATCGACGTATAGATAACAGTAAGAAAAAAAAGAAATGTTTTTGAAATTAACTTTTGAATAAATTTGTTTAGCCTAAAACATAAATATGAGTAAACATGTTCTAAATAACAGTTAAATTGTACATTTCTAATATGAATTTTGCTTAAAATTCGGCGAAATATGTAAAAAAAAAATATAGGTACTATTAAAATGTTTTTATTTTAGTACGTTATGTCTTAAAACAAATTTTTATCTTACTCAGAATATTATACAGTGATTATTAAAGAATATGTAATTGTAACAAGTCCTAAACTTTAATTATTGTAATACCCAAAAATTGGACTTCAAAATGTTACTCATATCATGATATTAGAAAAAAACTAAAAAATAAATATAAACAAAATCGAACCAACGAATAACATGTTTTATTCAACATAACTTAATATACAACGACAAACAATTAACGTGTACGTAACGTAATCGATTAATTACATGCAACGTTGTTTGAATAAATAACGGTTAAAATTATATACAGTAGAACCCGTTTAAGACGCTCTCCAAGGGACCAGTTAAAAATAGCGTCTTAAGCAGGAAATCGTATTACGCGGGAACAAAAATTTTTTTTTACATATTTTTTACAAAAATTTTTTTTACATATTGTACATATTAAACATGTACCTATTATGTTTTTTTTTACTTTGCTGAGTGAGTTATTACATTTATATTGCATATTATTTTATACATATTACTTATTTCAAAAAATCATCTATCTTCCTTTGTTTCATATTTTTGATGTTTTTTGAATACAGGAAGTTTTCAATTTTATTAAGATGATTTAACGATTCATCAGCGTGCTTTTTCGGTGACAATGTTACCATTCACAGGTAAATTTAAAGTACGTGCTTGGTTAAACCACTCCAACAAAATATGTTCTAGTTCATCGAATTTACCATGTTTTATTTTTTGTCGTTTACAACTACCGGTCATTGCACTGCTCTCAATTTTACTTCTGTTTGCCAAAATTGTTCGTAGGGTCAATGCAGGTAAATCCATTTCTTTTGCAATTTCTTTTTGATTTTTATTGACACTTTTTTCATCGTACATTTTTAAAATTTTTAACTTGTCAGTAACAGAAAGAGCTTTTCGTTTAATTCCTCCACGATCAGCCATAATTAAAAATATAACTCGAAAAATTTACACTTAAAGAGGATAAAATAAATTACACTTTACTATACGTCTTTATATAACCACTAACTTTTGTTAACTGGGGCCATATCCGATTATATTCCGATTACGTGAATAGCCATGTGTACTCGTAAAAATGAGCGTATTAGCCGGGAAATCGTCTTAAGCGAGAGCGTCTTAAACGGGTTCTACTGTATATATATATACTTATTTGTTTGTTGATTTATGAAATTTAGCTACTAATTAGTTTACTAATTTTATTTATATTTCAAAATAAATCTCTGAATAATAATTCTACATACATTATCAAAAAATTAAAAAGCTAAAATAAAAAAAATTCAGTTTTTCATAATATGTAAACATAACATTTATGTACATAACGTACATTAAAAAATTTTAAAACTAACTAAATTACAAGAAAAAAATTTAAAACGTTAAAATATTAGAAAATGAAAAAACTAAGTATTTATTTTTAATTCAATTCTACAACTTTCTACGGTTGATTGTAACGGTTGATCTTATTTTTTGTTTTTGCACAGACATTTTTTCGATATTCATCGTTCAAAGTGATGAACACGTTGACTACACACTTCACTATGATATTTACAATCATTGTGCTCGAATTCTACCCCGAAATTAGATTCATGTCCACGATTAACGTTCGAAAGTTTTGGAGCTGTTCATACTTCTTAATGCAAGCAGTTTTCTATTATGTCTGTGCATTCACTAAAGAAACGTTGATTGACGATTTATTCTTCATCGCTTACGACATTGTCGAAGTTCTTTATGCCTTCGGTAAGTTAATTATTCACGTCACTAATATTAATATATCTTTCTTATAATGACTACATCAGGGCTTGGATATTATAGCATTAAAAAGTAATGAAATATGCGTTATTATATGAAATAAAAATAAAATGAAATCTTTAAAAAGTTCACTAAAATGCCTTTAGAATATGAAAGATAATAACAATAACAAATTTTATTTAAATTTATATCTTTGTAAATAATCAAATATTGTATACGCTTTAAATTATTTTATCTATTGTTTTTCGTATAAAAAGCATTATTTTCTCATTTCTCAAATTTTTTATTTCTCACTTTATTATCAAATTTGTTTAGGCTTCTAACCAAAGTACGTGAAGTTAGCTCACTCTTTTTAATGGATTAACTTAAAACCTATACCAATATTTTGCAAGTTGATTACGAGAATTTGCGAGTCTATTTTCACAATGTAAGAGTAAGCGGTTTGCGAATTATAATTAAAAAAACAGAAGGGTAGGCCAACTTAGTAGCCTACTAGATTAGCCTCTCCAAGTCGTCCTATGATTTTAAAGTTAGTATAAAATTATGTGTTTTAATTTGGGAATATTTGCGAGTTCATCCCATATCCGCAAATTCCATTTTCCTGTCGTGAAGTTACGTTATATCCAACTTGTTCACGGCGAACGTGTATTTGCGGTTAAACCATACTCAGATTTTTTTAATTTTTTTTTGTAGTATTTTGTAGTGAATTATGCTAAGATTTTGCAGTATATTTTACACGTTTATGTTCTACTCTTTTAAGAATTAAAACAACTAAAAATGTCAAAGAACATTCCTTTTTTGTACCTCATATCTAATGTAATCCCATATTGACTATACAACAATATCTAATATATAAATATTTAATATTATAGTTAAAATACTATATGTTATAATTTAATAATTTATATTACCTGTTTACCTATTCGTATCGTATATTTGTACGTCTATTTGCTTATGCGTGCAACCAAAAACAAAATGATTTTATTTTTAAATCTTGCGGCGAACACGAACAAATTAATTCACGTCGCCCACGTTTATCGCGTACGATGGACAATCTAATATATTTTTATGTGTTTGATAATTTTATTCGCCCGCACTGCACCGCCATGGACTTGAAAATTCTCGCGAATAAAAACGCATCGTTTGATATACATTTTAAAATTCTAGGGCGAGTAGGGTGTGCTAGCTAACTTCACGGTAGGAAAATGAAATTTGTGGGTAAGAGATGAATTCGAAAATTTTCGCAAATAAAGACGCATCATTTGGTACTCATTTTGAAATCTTAGGGCGACTTGGAGGGACTACGAAAAGTTGGCCCACCCTTTATTTAATTAATTTTTCCATTCTACTTATAAATCTTATTTCTAAAATCTTTATTAAAAATCAATCCGAGATTTATGAAAAACACAAAATAAATCCTGTATAATGCATTCAAGCAAAAAATAGCACCAAAACTGAATCGATAGAACTTTTAAACTTTAGAATTCATCTAAGAAAATGCAAATATATGAAGCCTATCATTTTAGGTTTGAAATTCTTGTTACATAAAACAAATGCTTATAATTTACTCTACTATTTTTATTAATATTCTATAAAAAAAAATAGCAAATGCAAATCCAAGGCCTATGCTTTGAATGTGAAACTGTACACTGGGTTCTATATGTCTAGGATTTGTTGTAAACCATTTGGACATAGCACCAAGATATGCCAGTATACTGTGCGGCACCATAACGGCCGTTAATTATACTGTCGATGTCTGCGTAACAAATTTTTTTATTGCAGTCATGGACTACCTGGTAATTATTTAAATAATTTAATACTGATTAAATCCGTATAACTGAACGAAAATGTTTCACTGTTAACATTTATATTGCATCATATAGAAAGACGAACACCATTTACTGGTTTGCATCCTAGTGGTTATTATACTCCTTAATGTAACAGTGGTAATATTTTATTTCATTTTCGCTTCCGTGGAAGTTCAGCCGTGGGCAAAGACGCATGGCGAAGAAAATCAACAAGAACCAAACGATATAGCTGTACTTGTTAACCAGTAACTGATTATTAATATTTGAGTGCTTCGCAACGTTGTAAATATTTGACATAACAAACGTATTTGTATAAGTATTTGCAATAATTTTCTAAAATAGTATTATATAACACAATTATATACTTACCTTAATTTTATGATAAGGTTTTTTTTAGTTATATTGTTATATTTTCTTAATGTTTTATGTATTATTATAATGTATCGAATAAAGAGTATTAATAATATATTTAATAAAAGAAAACAAATATTCTATTTTATAAATGTACACTTTAATTATACTAAGAAATATATAATATATGCTTTTTTATATATCTTCTAAACCAGTGTTTCCCAACATTTTTTACTCAACGCCCCTTTTAGATTTTAAAAAGTTCACACAACCCCCCTCCCAATGAATTGAAATTGTTGATATTTTGACAGACGCTCATTTCAGTATTTATTTAACAGTTTTTAAAAACACGGTTTTAAATTAATGTATATATTGAGTCAGTGGTGTATTGTGCCGTAGCCATACATTTTTTTTTTTGGGGGGAGGTGGGCAAATTTTTTTACCATTAGTTTTTGTAATGCTAAAATACTTACTTATTAAGTATTTGATATAAAAATAAGAAACATATATGTAATTTATCGCTGACAGTGTTGGGAATAGATAACTAATAATTTATCTAGATAAAGATAAAGATGACTCTACTAATTCTTATCTAGATACAGATAAAGATAGTTATTCTAAATTTCATCTAGATAAAGATAAAAATAAGTAAATTTTTATCTAGATAAATATGAGATAATTTCATGTTTGATTTTGAAAATATTCAGGATACTACAGCCTACAGATATTAGGTAAAAAATTCATAGTTAAAAATATTTTAAAATAAATATCATTTTTTAAACTCATTTCAAACATTAATAAACATAAAATATAAAATATTTTTTTTTTAAATAAACTTCATAAGAAGATCACAAATCAATCTTTAACTTAATAATAAAAAAATCTTAGATTTGAAAAATAAAAAACAATACATTTCTGTCAAACATTTTGAAAATAAACATATAATATAAAGAGTTTTTTTTTTAAAATAAACTTAATAAGAAGATTGTCATCTTGTCGGTTATATTATGTGTAATAGTTATGATGTACAGAAAAATGTAAAAATGAAAATTTAAAAATATTTTAAATTTTATAATTTTATTTTTATTTCATTTAAATAAATTATCTAGATTGGTACTCTTGTTTATTTAATTTGATAATAAACAAGATTTTTATCTAGATGAAGATAAAGATAACCGAGTATAAATTTATCTAGATAAGATAAAATATAAATAATTTTTATCTAGATAACTTATCTAGATACATTTATCTAGATATTTCCCAACACTGATCGCTGTACAACTATGTTAATAACAACAACTAATAACTATGTTTATATTAACTATGTTAATTATTAGCAACTTATGGTATACCTAGATTTAACATGATTTATTTATACCTTGGATTAATAATATTATATTAAATTGTTAACAGAACAATTTATTTTTTATTCAAATAGTATTTCAAGTGGAATAGCTGAAAACAAAGGAAATTATACAATGAAGAAAATATAAATAAAATAAAATATAAATAATAAAAAATGTCTGTATTTTATAATGTATTAAAACATAATTTAAATATTAAAAATACCGGAATATTATTTGATCATAAAACTGAATAATGAACTAGTAAAAAAAATAAATAAATAAATAACAACTTGAAGTAGCCAGTTTAAAAATTAATTTTCTAAAATTATATTAGGTGTACTTACAGCTTAAAATTCAAACGCCTTTCTTTTCTGTAGGCAAAAAAATTTAAAATTGACTCTGCGTCCAAATCTAAATCCATATGTATATTTATTAGTAGTGGACTATTCAGTCTATCTTCACTACTCGCAATTCTTAAGTAGGTTTTGATACGTTTTAGAGTAGAAAAATTTATTTCGACCGAAGGTGTTGTAACTGGCATTATTAAAAAAAAATTTAACAATATATATATACTCGTATTTGGAACAATATCTTCTGGGCAATTTAATAATATATCTAGAGAATTATTTGGCATAATTGTTTCTATTTTCCACTTAATTTGCCATCAAACTTTCCTCTTAGGATTGAATTGTAGGAATCTATACTTAAGTCATCCTTATGAAACGCTAAAGCTGGTTGAACATCTTGAAATGTGCTATTTATTATTTTAGAGGGTAACAGACAAGAAAGAGAAGTAATTAAATTTGAATTTGACTTGAATCTTTCATTAAAAGATGAGAGAAAATCATCTAAATATGGATAAAAAATTGACACTCTATAGTATGAGCAATAATCACTATTATTAACAGCATAATTAGCCCGATGTTTATGAGTTCCTACTTTTTTGGGATAATAGGAGATACGTCAACATTTTCAGTAGTTGTTTTTATTGAAGTTGTGGCAGTTACAATATCTATGTTTTTCATTTGTAGATATTTGGAAATTGTGTATGTTATACTAAGTACTCTTTTCATTATAGCATGTCATTGAAAATTAAAAATTGCATAATGGCTTATGTAAAATAATAGCTTATTGGTAATTTTCTAAAGTCATTAGATCTTTTAGCACAGAAACAATTTCTAAAAGACCATCAATAAAAATTTAAAGAGCCTCATGTTTTTCAACCCATCTACCTAGTGTACAAAAAAAGTTACATACCATTGCTTCTTTGTTGAACTCGTGTTTCATAGAAAATATTCCGAAATAGTATTTATGTGATATCGGATGTGGGTTGCCTAGGAATAATATCTCATAAGTTATCGAAAAACATTGTATACCTTTTTGAAATTTAATCGGATGCCACGTATGCAAATTAACACAAATGCGATCTTATTCTACGATTGTTTTATAGAAATATATATTTCTATACTTTTTCTGGGGTTTGTTCGTTTTCAATAATTATTGTTATTAGACGAACGCGTGTGGACTCGGTTGACTAGCACTTATGAAGTCTCGTGTATGTATCTTTAGTACATTATAACGTAACAGATAAGCTTTACAAAGAAATTATTGAATGATTTATGAATGAAAATAAATATTAAAAATGAAAATGATAAATATGTAAGTTTAAGAAATAACGTTACTTTAAAAGTCAAATATATATTGGAACACCATAATGAATTCGATCTTAAATTTACAGTGCGATCATTTTCAAAATGTTCACCATTTTATTTTATCCCTCTTGATTCTTCAATTATAAATTCATACATAGTATGTATTGCATCTGACGTTCAAGAAAACTTATAATAATAGTCTTTTATAGCAATAAAATGAGGTAATACATACCAAAATTGATTATTAAAACTTAGTGGTAATGAAATAAATAAAAAAGTTAGTGGCATTCGGGGACTGCCGCGATAAAGCTATTGCATATTAAATCAATAAGAAGTTGATATAATTTTAAATTTTTTTATTATTCTAGTTATTCAGGAATTTGTATCATATAAACTATAGGCGGTAGGCAGAGAGGGAGATTACGGGATTCCACAGGTAGTGGTCACGCTTTTTCGTTACGAAAAATTTTTTTTCAGTCACTACACCAGGCCTGCGATAAAAGTTATGCAATAGCTTAATAATAAAAACGTTCATAAATAAATATTTGTCAATATATATCATATTATCTAGACAAAAAGGTTTCTATCGTTATATTTATCCAGAGAGAAGTTTAAAAGGTAATCTGAATCTGATACTGGTTATATTTTAAAATATGATCTTTTCCTTGGCTAGATGTTTATTTTGTTTTCTGGGCATATCAATGGTCGTAAGGGCGTATATTCATGTATGTCGGTAAGAACGCGCGCGGAGGTGCTTGCAAAAACCGAACTATGACGAAGTATGAGTCTATTCGAAACCGCCTTATACACCCCGATCTCGTGCGAACTGCTCGTTGTTGGTTTTTTCTCATCTCCGTCGTCGATACACTATTGGTGCATAAATTGATGCATTGTTTATTAACGAAGAACACTACAGAAACCAATTAACTTTTGCTGAAAGTCCGACCCTGGACTAGTCATTACAATTGGTTGGGCTCGCGAACACTGCTTTCGGGGCACAACCGCTTACACGTCCTATGGGTTGACGGATCGTCCTGCAGATGCATTTCTGGCACAACTACGTTTCGCATGCCTTACAATCAACCGATGGCAACTCGTACCGTCCTGTCGGTGCCTGTGTACGATTTATCAATAGTTATTTGGATGCGATTATTTACGTTGCACGCGGTTCCGTCGTGTAATGATATTCGTTTGGGCGTACGTTTATACGATTCCGTAGCGACGCGCGCAGGATGTTTCACAACGATCCAATTGCGGTCGAACATTTTGGTTTCCTTTGTTTTTTTTTTTTTTTAACAGTCTTCGCGCATGGTTCGCAAGAAAAATGTTCGTATTTCGATGATTGCGCTTTTATGTTCGGATAAGAAAATAATTTATTTTTACCGGATTCAGTGATATACGCAGCAATGTACGCGATGCGTTCATCGTGTCACGACGTTAACCCCTGTGATGGGTGTCGCGTACTCGCTGCTTTCTCGTGCCCTCAAATCAATCGAACGGTGACCGAATAGGCTTTACGGTCGCTCAACACGACGATGTTTACACTAGTCATAGCGATGGCGTTCAGCTCGAGCGATTCGATCAGCGATCCCGGCAGTTCGGCGGCACTTCGGTCAAGGTACGGATTCCCTGCAGCATCTAGACGCGGCGTCTGGACGCGACGTCTGACGCCGAGACCCTAGATTATGTATTTTGTGTGTGACTGGTTTCTCTACACGCGTTTGACGCGGCGTCAGGCGTCAGTACTAGTCCGGACTAGTGTTGCGTTGTGACGCCTGGCGTCAATAAGTCAAAACATTCATTTTCCTCCACAGAAGACGAGGCTTTAATTAATCTCGTGCAAAACAACAAATGTATTTTCGATAGTAGCCATGAAAATCTTAAGGATAATACTAGTAGTGATACTATTTGGAAAAATATATCCGATGAAGTAGGAAGATCAAGTACGTATTGAAAATATAATTCTTAATTATTTATAGTTAGTTTTTCCTCTTGAGATATTGGCTCAGGTATACGTAATGTTGGTTTTTTATTATTTCTTCTCGAATCAAAGACAAAATAAAATAAAATTGTTGACAATTTAGACGAAAAAATTCCCGACATTTTTCTTCGTCGTTAATGAGATGACCACCAATCAAATTTTTAAAGAATCCTTCGGAGTTCCTCGTGGGAAACAAATTATTAAATGGTTTTCTTTTTTTTTGGAATTAAGTTCATTCGTTTTCCACTTCTTCATCACGAAGTAATAACTCGAAAATTATATTATTATTATAATGTTCAAAATTAAATTTTTATTCATTGTGAAAAATGTGAAAATTAGAACTTACAAAAATAAAAACTGGGTGCGAATGAGACAACGGTCGCAGTGGTTATGATTTAATTTTGTAAAATCAAACTAATAGAGTGATATAAAATAATAAAATCTATGGCGTCTGACGCTACAGAGAAAACAGGGCAAACGCGGCGTCATGACGCTGCGTTTAGTAGCGTCTAGACGCGGTGTCTGGACGCTGCAGGAAAACCGTACCTTCAAGCCACCGCACTAACCATCCAGGACACTGTTGACCGTCCAGCGGCGAGCCGACCTTGACCACGATCTTTGTTTCGAGAAGTGCGGGAAGCGCGCTCTACCGGTGCGCTTGCATCGTCGCCCTCCGACCACGGCTCGATTACGCGAACACTAGATGGCTCGGCGTATACACTCGGGGACGGTCGTCCAGATGCAATGTTTCTCAAAACGGTCCCCAACTTATTATTCAGGGTCGCAAGCGAATGATTTAAATCAATGCGAAAATTAAAAGCTCAATCGTTCAAAAAAATAAAATCAATAAAATCAATAAAATATTATAATATTACATATTACGAGCTTAGATTATTTACATTAAAATGAAAAACACACTATTGTTTTTGCTAAAGCGATGTTACTGTTTGACGTTTATTGTAGAATCTATCATAAACGTCGAATCTAGATTTCCAAGTAACAACCTAAGATAAGGCCTATGCCGCAGTGCACATATTATATTATTATATATTTATGTTGCAGGTCATCGTTAACATCGCCGTGCGTCATTGTAAAGTAGGTTTATAAGTTGCATTTATACATTGTTTTTCGTATTTTTATACAATAAATCTATATATATATATATATATATACATAGGGATCGCTAAAAAAATTGAAATTCAAAAGGGGAGTCGCTACAGTAAAAAGGTTGAGAAACACTGGTCCAGAGTATCGCGGTTTCACTGATGAAAATTGCTAACAGGAATGATGTCGACGTTTACGTAATCAACCGTAATCTAATGTGTTGGCAACAATCGTCAATACACTTCAATATACTTACAATATACTTCCGATAATACTTCGTCAACTCTTGCCTGTAGCTCAGGCGGCCGTATAAATGCTACACCTACAGCTTCTAGATGAGCCTAATCTAGCAACTCGGAAAACATATTCCGTTCCAGTGCCGTAACAAGCTGGAGAACCGGGGGTGCTCATCAATCGGGGCCCCAACATCTATAAAATCGTAGTGCACATTTGAGACTAGGCAGTAAACAACATAAATCATAAGACACAAGGTAAAATTAAATTTTTTTTCGCACCGAGGCCCCACAATACCTTGTTACGGCATTGTTCCGTTAGCATGTTATTATGAACGCATTGTTATGATTTTGATAATAAATAAATGTATAATTTGATTGCACTGTCATATGTTATTAGAATATACATTTTCTTCAAATCTCTTTTGTAAATCGGAATTAATGTGTATTTCGTTGGATCTATTTAATAACCAAACGCTTTATTTATTCTAAAATTATTTCATTTCAAATTGAAGTCCCCCCCCCTTCCATTCGTACAAGAACATGTAATTTGCGATTCCATTTATGAGCGCTCTTGCACGAATTTCATTTAATAATTTATTTTTCTCGTGGTTCCAAAACACACTTTGATCAAATACTTTACTTGAAATATCAAATATATATAGTCACGTGAACACATGAAAATATAATTTTGTTATGATTCGAAAATACCAAATTTAATCGAAATATTTTGCACGGGAGTTCCTCGGCGAAACATAATTCACTTTTGGTTAGGATGCAAATCGATATTTGTACTCAATGGAAATCAAATCAAAATGTTTGAAATCAGTACAATTATTTATCGTAGCCGAGGGTACTATACAACTCGCATAATATTATTTAACCAAACTGAACGAATATTTTGACGATTTTAATCAAGAGTTTAATTGTCTTTGATATTTTATCATGATTTGACGATTGTCGAGGACGCGTTTAATAAAACCGTTCGTTCGTGACTTACATTATGCATATTATATTACTCTGCTATCAAAAGTTTTTCAACGCGATTCATACAATTTGATGTTCAAATCAATTATAATATCAACATAAAAAATACGATAAAATATGTTGGAACCCGTGCGCGCATAGTGTACAACTAAAATTAATTAGATTGCATAAAAGTTTGTACATTAATTTATCATCCCGTTGAAACAATATTCCCGTTAACGGGTTTACGCATCGGTGCCGGAGAAGACGTCGAAAGCAGAATCTCTTTATATTCTTCAACATTTTGACCTTTCTTTCGTCCGTTTTCCGATAGCCAATTTTTTCGGCTAGTTCACGGTCGAGTAGGGCACTAGTCACTAAAGTGTTTACACTGAATAATTTCTACTTCGTATCTTGAACGATCCACCCGGTAAGGATAATGCCGTTGCATGAAACTGAGATTACGACCGATTCTGATTATTCACTGGATAAAAATATTTTTCGAAAGATTGGTCTTTAGGTTTAATACGAAGTTTTAGCGTAGGCATTTTATACCGGGATAGGATAATATTTCTTCAACTTCATATGAACCTCACACATATACCTATACATATATGCAAATCGTATAGAACGATAATATATTGTACTCGCAATGGGGCGTGTAAGTAATCGCGATCTTGATTGCGACCGATGATACTGTTATACCTGTATTTTTATACAAATGATTATATTTAAACTAAGACTCTTGTCCGTTGTCAACGTCCTGGGCGAAATATCGTTACCCGTTCCCGTGTTAGGAGATAAATCGTGAAATGCGTCGGAATATTTTTTTTTTATAGGAACCTTATCATTTTGCACGTTAGAGATGTGTCCGTTAAATCAGGTTTCACTGTACACCGATTAAAATTTTTTTCCAACACCGAAAACAATGGTTTCGTGCAGCGTTACATCAACAAGTCTAACATTGGTTACCGGGAAAAAATTAATTTTATTTCGAACGATAACGATAGTGAAATCTCTGAAAAATGCGTACGAAGAGCGTTTGTATTCATTGAACTGTACATCGGATTATAAAAAAAAAAATATTGTAAAATAATACAACGAATTGAAAATGTTAAGGCAACAAGAACGAACGTACATATTTGTGTGTAATTGTGTTTGCGGGAATATGGCGTAAGAGCTGCAGCGTTCAAATGTAGGTGTACTGTAGTTGCGAAAATGAGTTTTTCATTTCACGCACGAAATGATCTCGTAAAAAATGTTCGTACTTCGAAAGACCATTATTGCCGTCTTAGCGAGGGACCATATATTCTGCAGGCTCGACGGATATTTAATTTATGACTTAATTATCTTAGTACGAGTTTAGATCGATCGTTGTAAATGTATAATTTCTTCCGGTTTTCAGTCGATTGTAAATTATTATCGATTTATATTTGCAGACATTTGGAATAATAAAATGGATTATGAACAATCCGTTTTTTTCAAATCTATGGTTGCGTCGAATGGCTAGAAATAAAGAACTATAATGTTGCACTTCCAAATCGTTAAGTTTTTATTAAAACGAAAATCTACTTTGTGCGCACATCGGCGATGAACTATTGTATTCTCTCACAGCTTACGCGTTGACGTCTTGAGTATTTCGCGTATAGAAGGTGTGTTACGTTTATATTTTTACGTTAACGTTAAAAAACTGGTAGATGTGTACCTTGAGTAGTGAGTAACTTTTTTCGAACTGTGACTCATTATTTATTTCGATGAGACACGACTCCCTTTTACACATAATAATATACGTAGTATAAGATATACTTTTTTTTTTTTTTTTGTTAAATTACGAGTATTATGGTTACTCTCATTTACAATTTTATGCAGCCCAGCTGGCACACCACCATCTCAAGCCGTCTTAATTTTCCGGTTAGTTAAGTTATCACGTTAATAATTATTAAGAGTTATCGATGTAGGTAGTAATAATGATATTAATATTTTCTATGAAAAAACCTTATTTTTAACATTCGTTGTAATGAAGTATCGTTTAAATATATTAATACGTATTTTTCTCTCTTTTAATTCTAACTATATTTTATGTTAGGGATATGATTTTTTAAAACATTTAAATAAGACATGGATACATAAACCGATGAGAATGTATTTGTTTTTTGGAACTGAAATAGAAAAGAAATATCGAATGGCATTATTCATCAAGACTATAGAGTGTCTTTTTAGAAATAGTTTTACAGACCACACAAACACAGAGTTTTGTTACTCATGGGTTTTGACAGAACACGAATAAGAATTATTACTTTTTTCATGATTACATTTGCAATTGCAAATTGCATTATTTTGTGGAAATTTCAGTTATATTTTACAAAGCTCATATCGAAAAAAACATGAGTAATTCTTACTCTAAATTATTGTATGTAAAAATAAAATTCGATTGAAGTCAAACCATATTTGTATTATATGTAAATATAACTGTATCGTCGGTTAAAACCAAAGACCAACTAAATAGTTTTTGATTAAACAACAATAACAAAAATGATTTTTTACTCCTTGAAAGTATTTTTTTTATAACTTCCTCTATATTGTGTAGCCTGAGCAATAATTAAAAACCTACTAATCCTTTAAACTAAGTCTGATTTCTAAACTTATGAACTGTACAATAACATAACATTTGGTTTTTACTGAAAATGTGATCGAGAAAACAAATGTTATTAAACCAATACTCACTCTTCCTCGGCGTGAATGTCGGAACATAAAATCTATAAAAACTATTACTTTTATACATTTTACCAAGTTATAACTCGTCAAAACCGGCTTTTTACATTGAAAACGTTAAACGACATGGTCTTATTAAATAACAGTTGGTACCGACTTTACCTCGGTTTCGTAATGCATAATATACATGGCGGAATGGATTTTAATTAAGAACGAAACGAATGAAAAAAAGTAACAACTCGCGGAATCCTCTCCCCCTTCCCCTTCTAACTATTCGTTGCTCGTATTTCATCAGTTAGGCTCCGAGTGTAGTGTTGAGCGTGTGGGTCACGAGAGAAAATAGTTCGTGAATTATCTTTATTGACTAATCGAACTCGGTCTTTGCGTGCGACAACCGACAGCGGGACGGCACGCGGATTGGTTGGTCGTATGGCGGGGGTGAGCGAACAGGTCGTCGGTAGGTGATGTGAATGGTAGATGTGAACCGTTTACATGACCTGGAAACTAAAGCGATCTAAGTGCAGCCACCGCGCGTTAATAATTCATTGGAAATGCATGGCATAATATTGCGCGCGTCCCGAGGTGTTGTCGCATGCTATAACGTTATATACGCGGATGACTGCGGTTTTCGTACGCTTTCAGCCCGTAGCCCGTGATCATTATCACCGTCGAGTTTCATTATACCACTACTACCACGACAACGATGATGATGATGATGATGATAGGGAAAAAATAATCCCATTTCGCGTCTCTGTGATAAATTCTCGACTTGTTCACGGGTCGACACGGAAAAATATTGGAATAATAATCACCTGAAACTCCGCGTCCTGCTCTCATGTGAAAGTCTTGAGACATTATTAGTTACTATTAAATAGGTTTTCATAACGAACTCGTTCTTACAACGGATATCTGCCGATCATACATATCTAAGCCACCGCGAAATCGTCCCATAATCTATCGCCCATAATCACATCGTCTAATGAGGGCATTTTATGCGATTATAACAAAGCAGTGGACAGACATTATAATATATAGTTGTGATAAATTGTATTTTTTAATCCGTTTCATAAGACCGTAGTGAATATTACACCTATTGTTTCACGTATGCACCACCCGGTGCAGTGCCGGATCTGAGTCTCAGGAGACTGGGATACAAACATCGATCGAAGGTTCCTTTAAAAAAAAAAAAAATTTTGATCGTATCTATGCCTATAATGAATTTAATTTAAAATCAACAACATAAAATCAAAAGAATGAACCGCGAAAAAGTAAAAAAAAAAAATAAATAAAATAAATAAATAAATGAATAAATAAATAATAAATAACAAAACAAACATTTTTTAATTTAATTCAATTTAAATTTTGGTTTTAGAAAGTCTAGTCCGACATTGCTACCAGCAATGTCTCGATGAGCACGCTAAATTTATCTTAAACATTTAGTCAAATCAGGCATTTAAATAATGCTCAGGAAAATAGCCGAAGACATTTATATCTGAAGTCTTCCGTACACGAAATGATTGTAAAGCAACGGGAAACATCATATTTTGTAATAAAATACTTACCTCACTGGGAACCTTTGACTGCCATTTATACAATCATGCCATGCCTTGAATGCCAGTGAATTCTTCTTAAAATGGTAGGAAATGATAGGAATGTTATAGTTTTACAACAGTTTTTCAGTTATGCATTGGTATGTTTCAAAGTCACTTATGCTTAACGAGTAGTATTTTTATTAATGTACATTAATATTTATAAAGACAAGAATACAATTAAAAAAAATTTTGAATAAGAAAATACCTGTTAAGTATGTTTTAATGTTTTAATGTTAAAAAGTTTATTTTTTATTTTTTTGGTTTTAGTGGGCTTCTTAAAATTTCGAGTCAAGTTAGCTCAACTAATTTTCTCAAGGAAGTTAAATGATCATTTGTTTTCTGATATCTGAAATTACTTTTGAAAATTCCTCTTTGCAAGGTATTTATTCGAACAAACATATGAATCACTATATGCAAGAAGGGCACATGTCCACATTTTATAATTTTTCAGGAGAGACAAAAAACTTAATATCTCTGGAAAAAATTGAAGAAAATAATTTAAATAATTCACATAATATGATTTTATAATATAACAGTAAACTGTACATGTGTCCCGTTTACACAAAACGATGTATCTGTCGAATCTAAACAAAAATCTGTAAAATTGTGATTTTATGAAAATTATGGACATGTGCCCTTCTAGTGATTCATATATTTTATACCTTTTGCTTAGGTTATACATAGGTGGATATATATATATACCGATTGGAACTTGATATACTTTCTTATGAAAATCAAGTCTTCCCGAGACTCGATTATTTTTATTCCCATTATAATAGGCTTCACTGCTTAGAATTTACATGGTTAATAGTTATAATGATAATGTTATGGTTAATTTTTTTCTCAACTGTTTAAACCTAATTATAAGTACATTTAATAAATATATACAGTGTGATCACGATAAGTGGAAACACTCAATAACTATGTATATGCTTGATATATTTTAATTTTGATTTTTTGGCTAACTAATAAACATAGTTATACATATTTTCATGTAATTAGACTATTTTTGTGACGGTTAATTTCACGCGCACAATAACTTATTTTTAACGTTGGACGTGAAGTTGGCGTATCCAAAACTTTAGTTTATAAGATTTTAAAGAAATACAAATTACACCCTTAAAAACCAGACTTAGTCCAACTTTTACGTATAACATAACGACTCAGAAGAAACATTTAATTTTATTTCTTGGTTTATGTTAACGTCTAAAGATGATCCATTATTAATTAATCATTTTTTATGGACTGATGAAAGTAAATTTACTAATAATGGATTATTAAATAAGTAAAATAATCGTTATTGGTCGAATGAAAATCCTCAATGGTCTGTTCCTACAAAATTTCAAACATGTTAAAGTACAAACGCATGGATTGGTATGATAAGTGGAAAGTAACTAGGGCCTCATTTCTACGACGTAACTTTTACGGGAAAAAGATATTTAGATGTTTTGCGTGATGATTTGCCATTTTTTTAGATAATTTACCCTTAGATACACGTAGAAACATTTATTATCAATAAGACGGGACACCTGCTCATAATTCCTGAATTGTACAAGAATTCTTAAAAGTATGATTTGTCGAACAATTTATTGTAATACACGGACCAGTAGAATAGCCTCCAAGGTCACCTGACCTTCACCTGGATTTTTTTTGTGGGGTCTTTAAAAAATGTTGTGTATAATTATCCTACAATCAACATTCATGATTTAAAAAATAAAATTACACATGCGTGTAATCTCTTGAATGAAAATCAAATACTGTCAGCGACTAATTGTAAATGTTTACGTCGATTTGAAGCATGCGTTTTAAATAATGAAGGGACTTTCGAACAATTAATCGATTAACTTATGTTTGTGATTCGTGTAATTTGAATTTTAAATAAAAAAATGTGTAGTAGAGTTTTAAATAACAAAATTAAAATTAAAAAATAAATATCAACAAAATAATTTTTAATTTTAATTTTAAATAACTATCATTCGATCAATATTGGACTGAGAGTAATAGCTGTTAGATCAAAGTTACTTGAAAAACATCCATGAATCCGTAAATAATATTCAAAATAGGGGTTGCCGTCTAAAAAAAGTGAAGTTGTGTTACATATGCCCGAAATACGTGAGTAAAAAAAAATTGTAAGTTATCGAAATTAAAGATCCAATAGTCTAATTTAATGTTCCGAAAACAAAATTACAGGGTAATGAGTGATTAAGTGTACCCTGTTTCCGCGGAACACTATATATATATATATATATATGTGTGTGTGCTTAAAACTAACAGTTCGAAGAAGTAGTAATAGTATAATGTAATAGTAACCTGATTTTAGAAAATGGGAATAAGATGGATCATTATTTACAATCCGACGCGCGTTTGTATGATGACCGCTACCGCACTTATGTTATTTCAATTGTTATATGCAATGCATGCCTGTTTTCAGATTATTGTCATCGTCTGAGGATAATGACTGCGGATGGACTACAATTTTTGTTTTTTCATATTCAAAGCATGTTTTGTTTTCCTTTATTTTACGCGTCATATATCAATAACATATACTAATGAGAACGAGAAAAACCTCCTTGTTCGTTATAATTAGGAGTAGGCCGATCCTAGAACCGATATTTGGCATTCGGATGATATTGGTGGTGTCAGTTTTTTTTTATCAAAATCAATATTTTGAACCAGTGACATATAAAAAAACTACCATCATAAAAAATTAATATCAAAAAATATGGACTGTAGAATAGCTTATTACTGATAAGGTGAATGTCATAAGATCGCGAACACGATTAAACCAATCGGTCATAGATTTTATTTTAGTATCGGCTCAAGGTTTTTATCTAAAAAATTGATTTTATTATATATTGAATAAAGGTTTTATATTGGTTACATAGATCAAAATATTGTGTTTCGGTAAAAAGTGATATCGACTCACCCTTACTTATAATACAGCTTCAGATTTTTGAAAATCTATTGAGTTCTTTTTCTTTCGAACCCGTATAATATAATATTATATCAACGAGACTTGTTAAACTCAAATCATGAAATGAATTATGTAACATTATCCGGATGGAAATTCATTTTGGGACGTATAATATAGGTTTTCCTGAGTTACTTCCCCAGAAGTTATGATACTCGTTGCTCTGTTCACTGTATGATTTTATCATAAATTCTCCGAAACATTATTTACAACAAATAATATACAAATATATTTTAAAATCCGTACAACATACGCAGATCGAGAATATTAGCAAAAAATACAAATCGGAGGACTTTGTATATAGTGTAATCTCGTTCGTAGTGTAGTTTTCTTGTTCTACTTTTTTGTTGTAACCTGTTTAATATTCGACTTGCATATTAATTATAAACATTAAACCAAAAGCGACGTAAAAGTATAACTATACGGAAACGGATGGATAATAATAATTTCAAAACGGTTTTTACAATAATTTGGTGTTTAGTAGATTTTATGATTATTTTGTCGCTTTTGAATGTTATGGAACATTAAATGATGTACTACATAGAAATAGTGGTCTTAAGGTTTAAAACAAACACTTTGAATTATGTTAATTAATATAAATGGTAATATAGATCGTAATATTATGAAAATTTATGTTTTATCAGTTCAAAATATGTTAATTTTTTTTGAATAATTTTATTCAAAACTTAACTGGGCTTATAACAAATCGATACACTGAACTAAAGTTATTATATTGCCTGTTATATAAGTGCTGGACTGCGATAAAAATGTTTACAAAAGAGCAATACGTTCATGAACAGTTGCAACTTCCATATTCTATATGTGAACATTTAAAGTAACGTTTATTAGTTACATTAGACAAACTATGTTTGACTGTTCAATACGAGGATATCGTTAAACTTCTTATTGCTCGATAACATATTTGTAGCGCACTCGGGTTCAAAAAAGGTACTGTTCGAATCGTACTTAAAACATAAAAAGTATAATATTCGAATTCTATTGCCGGTTTAACAATAGGTTATTTATTTTGTATTATAACGATGAGTAAAATTTAAATATGATTATAATAAATGTGATGAAATATAAAACTCATTTAGACTTGTATATACATTATATATACATTTATATATATATTACGGTCCAAGTTGATAAATAGTCATCGTAAACTTTGTCCGGTCAGTGTTTACAGTGTCAGTAAGTTATTCAAGCCCTGTAGATAATTATTCACTTAAACCATACATAGTAAACAATGTCCTGCACTGAAAGTGCCAAGTGAACAAAATACATATAATATTATCTTATTTTATTTTTAACAAAAAAGAAGAATATTTTATTTATATTAGTTATTATTTATTTCTACAAGTGTTACTATTATGGCATTTAAAGTTCATACGATTCCAGAAGCTTTACATTAGCATCTCCTGGTTTCATATTCTGGACCACAAGTGGAGCGGTCATAGCCATAATTATTGATTATCTAATCATGACATTACTGATAAAAATTATTGTAACCCATAGGAAACATTACCTAAAAGAAATTATAAAATATAATACTCCAAAATACCTCAAACATTCATATTGCTCACACCAGTTTTAGCTTGTATACAATTTTCGGGCATTGTATTACAATGACTGATTTATCCACCTGGACGGTAACATATATAAATATATTTTATATTAGTATTGTACCTATATTTTTTTTTTTTTTTAGTGATAACAGGCCTTTAAAGCCTTTTGCACGCATTAACCAAATATCTCCATACTATATAATATCTCCGGTCCATTGCATTCTCCAATTGCTTTGTTTCGTCGGTATCTGAAATATCTTTCTTAACTTTGACTAACCACCGCTGACGAGGTCTTTCCCTTGGTCGCTTTTTTGTTGGGTTTCGGTATAATTGTGCCTATATTAGTGAAATCTATTTTAATTGTAGATATTTATTACTTATTGAACCCAAGTGCTATTTGAACACAACATTTTATCCGATCCAAGTGTGATTCAATCAAAAACAAATGTGCAATTAATTTTAATAAATGAAGCAATTCTGCCAGTGAATACTGGATGGGAAAAATCATTCTTTGTTTGAAAATCAGAAATGTCTTGTTCAGACCAAACGGTAAAGACTTACATTTTAAATTTAGACTACCCTTAATAATCATAATTTATTGATGCATTCGTCGTCATATTATACCGTTTAATTAATTTCGTATTGATCAATTATCGAATTACGTTTAAATGATCGTTGTTAATGGCTCGACGTAAATCGATTTTCACTGTATGATTATTCACGGTATAGGATAACGTTATTTATAGGACGTGTAAAGTTTATATCGAAGAACTTATTCTTAACGGGTTCAACTCGCTAATACGCGCGCATTCGATTGTTTCACCTAGAATGCAATTTAATATTTCGTCGACCGTATGAGCAGGAATGCAACGTA
This sequence comes from Sipha maydis, assembly GCA_034509805.1. Taxonomy (NCBI): domain Eukaryota; kingdom Metazoa; phylum Arthropoda; class Insecta; order Hemiptera; family Aphididae; genus Sipha; species Sipha maydis. The sequence continues at coordinate 173,762 of JASXSY010002491.1, read as the reverse complement.
TAGCACAAGGGAACACAATGTAATAGAGATGAAAATACGAAAGCACTTTAACGGATTATCAAATGCGATGCAATACGACTTCGCCGTCGTTCGATGTAGTTACGTACCGTAATATTTTACCCCGCAGCGGTCGTTTATCGATTTTACCGTCGTCGTGTACGTATTCGGTTTTTTCCAGACAAATCACGATGAAAACGAATTATTGTATTGATAGAGCAATAACATTTTGACCTGTATAATGTGCGTTTGAATGAATAATCACAGATTTTCTATCGCTTACATTCAACACTGGTTCTTACAGCGTTTTGGTTTACGAAAGTATAAGAATAAGTATTAGTCGTATTAAATAAAAGTTACGTTTCCAGTCATTATGGTCACACTTTATGAAGTTACCGAGTTCATCTTTTACCGACGTTCAAATAACACATGTCAATCAACCCTTTTAAGAAAAATCGGCATGGCTCCGGAACGTTATTGATTTTTGTAGAATTTTGAAAACAATTAGTGCGGAGACCAGGACCGAACTATACGTGTATAATATTAAACACCCTTTAAATGTTAAAGGGATGAAACGCACATAATTCCAAGTAATTGTTTGCTATTTGGACGAGGTAGGTCGAGTCATAAAGGTTTTATTATTTACTTTTGTTTTACAATAAATACCTTCTTCATTTCTTATGCGTATTGTACTATGAATTTCGTTTTACGCGAAACCGTGAAATGTTTTTTGCGTACCCTAATCGTAATTACGTTTTTACCGCACAAAATGCCAACGCGTGCGCGCGCGCGCGCGCGCACACACACACACACACACACACACACACATCCACATGCCCCATGACAAACTAATCAACATTATATAATAATAATAACAGACGATGGGTTCATATATAAATAATTTTTTTAATCATATTTATATTATCGACACCAATGACTTTTAGTTACAGTGATTGATTGGCAAGTTGTGAAAAACGATTATATAAATATACAACGTTAGATAAATGAACTAATTTTTAAATCTCGTTAAGTTGAATTAATTTTTCAATTTTTAAACAACTGAAAATGTATTATAATAATATGCATACGAAATGTATTCAACAATAATATTCAAATATTTGTTTATGGAAATTAATTCAAAGAAAAAGTCTTAAGTTTTAATTTTTTATCGCAAAAATAGATAACCAAAAATAAACCATTTATGATGGTTAAGAGAGCTGATGTACACAATATTACACCTATATATACATATATATTATGCATGTTTCGTAATATTTGATGGTTATGACGCGTCCATTTTTGTGTCTTATTAAAACATTATATAATACAGTCTGCGGAGTACGATAGTAATTTTGTTTAAAACTATTTTACAGGCACTTAGCAAAATATAACCAGATCCCGTCTTGAGTTTTTAAAAAGTTTCACGTTTTATCGAAATATAATATTTTGGTATCCCGTAGCACGAAACGCAGATGTTTTGCCGCTTGCGTCATTAAATAGTTTTTAACACCAGAAAAATTAAAGAAACTATATTCTTCGGGTACGTGAATTTTAAATAAACTATAATCTGTATACCATCAATTTAATGAGTTTCGGTTTTTATTTATTCTAGTTGAATGTTTGGGGTAAAATAAAAACACCGAAATATATGTATACATTTAATACATTTGTAAACATAAAAAAAAGTATAGTTATATTAATACTATTTTTCGGAAATAAATAAAATATGACATTGTGATTAGTTTTAATTTAAATTTATATGATCATATTATTGTCCATATTAAACTGCGTTTATATTACTTTTGATTAGGTAACTTTTCGTAATTCAAGTCACAGAAGTTTAAAGCTACCACTTTTGAATTTAAAAACAAAAGGTATACATATATAATACATATATAGCGTGATCGTTATTTCAAAGTGGAGTATAAGTGAACTTACTACATAAATAAAACTTTCTTTAGGAAGATTTTTCGTTTTCAAAGCGATATAGGATCATTTTGTGTAATCTCGTTAAATTTCTCTCCGAACGAATTAATATGACGCGCATTACTGGAGTAAAAACCGAACGCAAAAATCACTAAATAATTTCAAATTATAATATTATGCAATAAATGAATAATGTTTATAAAAATAAATAAAAAAATAATAAGGCTTATGACCTCATATTTTATTTTTATTGTAAATGTTAAACGAAACTTTAATCTTATGTACGAACTTACAAATAATTGTAAAACTAATACACGCGGGTAACGTACAATGGGACCTATGAAGATTTTATTTGACCACTTAAGTATAGACAAAACCTTCATACTAGTAGAGTGATATTAAAGGCAGATAATATACCTTTAGACTTAAAATCCCTTATCTTTCCCATGACTATACATTTGTCCAATGTAATTTAACACATATTTTTTAATCAACCGTCGATATTCCACTAACCTATCTTTTCTATCCAATATTCTACTTTATATTCCAATACTGATTTTCCTTCACTCCTATCTATTATACATTTCAGAGTCATTTCTCGCATCACTCACTGTTCCATCCCTTTTCATAGTAATCGTCCCTCTTCAAATTTTCTTGGACATTCACTTATAGTTTGTTTTATGCGAACAATGTTGCGAATAGCAACCCTTCTAATTAATTTTAATCAAACCATCTAGCTGTGTAATATCTGTATATATATATATATATGCACATTAAACGGCTATTGCATTTATGCTATAGATAATTATAATAATACAGTAGAACCTCGATTATTCGTGTTTGCGATTAACCGTGCTCATTTTTCTGAAAATCTAAAAATTAGTATGGACTGTACATATTATATCATAAATAGTTATAATCGAACATTTTATGGTACATAGTATACGGTATCGAGAAACGTATAAATGGCATTATTAACTATAATAATATGTAGAAGATCAATATTGTAGAATATTATCAATTATATTTTTCGAATCATCTTATTAATCATTAAAAATTATTTCAAACCAAATTATTTCAAAACGAAAGCTGATAACTTCATATTTTAAGCTCTAATTACTTGATATATTTAATATGTATGGATATATAACATTTTTCTACTTCTAGTTATAATTAAATAAAAAATTCAACATTTTATTATTATAAAAAGTCTCGATTAACTGTGACTTTCATTTATTCGTATGACCCCCTCCCCACCAGGATAATCGAGATTCCACTGTAATAATAATAATAATAATAAATAAATAATATTTTTTCATCACGTCTAAAATATAAACATTTTTTTATCACGTGCACGGCCTGTACAAACTGCAGATTCGTGTTAATTATTAAAATGGCGATCAGTACTCTGTAAGTTTGAAATCAATCTTTCGTTGCAGTAATCCCAATCCCGCATTATTCTATACGCATTAGTTGTCGATATGGTATCTAGTCACTTTCCCATACTTCATTTTTTCGTCATAATTTCTTCATTTAATACATTTCCCCACAAAATACTATTTCGTTCAATAATTTAGATTTCATGTTAAGTTGTGTATTATATTTATATCATTTCGCTATAATATAACGTTTCCATTAAACACTACACGAAGGTAGACCCATGAGTATGGTTTATGTGTTTTTTGTTTGAATATTATAATACTAATAAAAACTTTTTAGCTATTCATGAAAAATATGAAATTTAATTATAAATGTATTCTAAAATTTAAAATATTAACGATTCCACTTAAATATTCCTCGGTATCACGTTCGTTTAACGTAAACTCAATATTTTCTAGTCACTGAATCGCTACATCTTGGTATTTTTCTTTTTATTTTTTCTTTGTGGTTTTTATCCAACCATTAGCTGCTATATTTTATCTTTAGTTAACTTTTTTTTTTTAAAAAACCTCAATAAGTCGCCATATAGTAGAACAAAATGAGGTTAAAAAAGACGAAAAAGACAACCCAATCATGTTATATTCACAGACGTAATTTTAATGAATTTGTGTAAATCAAAAATATATCATAACATTTAATTGGATGAGAAAAAGGTGACAGGGACACATCTGACAAGGAAGTGTCCATAATTCGCCGATATATCCGGTAAATTATAATTATTATAATTATTATTATTATTATTATTATTATTATTATTATTATTATTATTATTATTATTATTATTACTATTATATTACTAATATATTAAATAATATTATTATGAGTGTTAATATTAAAATAATTAGTATTGTTATAATTAGTATTACATTTTATCAAGTTTGTATTAGGATAAGCTATAAGCCTACAGACTTGATATCGTAAGATCATTAATTACGTCCTTACAACATGTAATCACTTAAATCTGCTTTTAAAATACGAATATATGTAGTACTAAAATATTTTGATCCGATTATTTTCGTATAAAGTATACAGCACGGGTGTATGGATAAAATATTATAGGTGATCTCTTTCCCAGTTTTTTTTAAATACTAATAAAAAAAACAATTATATTCATTTTACACATCTTGTTTTGTAATAATGTAGCTAGCCGTCGTTTATTTGACGGTGCAACATTAATGATTAAGTTAACTTATATTTATAAGTGTTGGACAGAGGTAAGTTCAATAATTAACTAGTGAAAGTATTTGGTATTTTATTTTTACACTTAGAAAAATTAGCAAAGTAATAACAACATGAAAATGACAGCCGTAAGCGGGGTTCGTACTGAATGGATTGACACGTCTGATGTCGGTATTAAGACGGAGCTCTTATATACGTTGTTTGATTTTAGTTGGTTTAATTAAATGTGTTAATTTGTATGTTTTCGCCACCTAGTTGCCCTTTGATTTAATTGACAAATTCGGATGATGATGTTGTTTTGCAATTTTCCTTTATTCGTGATTTTGTAATCCGCACATGGCGCACTATGGCTTCTTTCTCGTTACTGTTGTTTGATTGTTTTACAGTTTGTTCATTGTCAGTTTTAATTTCCAAAATATGTATGATGAAATATAATGATACATAGTGCATTACAATTCTTTAGGCATTTTATAATTACCGAAAAAAGTTAAATAATTAATTTAATTATAAATAAACCATTCATTTCATGTGTTATATTTAGACGCTTAAGTGTAATTAATATGACATATACAATAATATGAACATACATTTTCTCGTAAATATACAATATATGTAAGTTGTGATACTTATGATAGTTATGAAGTTATGATATTGATTTTTTAACTTTATATGAAATAAATGAAACCATTCCATTTTGTTCATAAATTCGTACATGTTGTATACTTGTTATTTTACTTAATTTCACCGAATATCCGTTCAGGTATGTGTTTAATATCTCCTTTTTTTTTTTTTTTTTTGACTCATTTTTAAAAAAATTAACTAATTAAAAGTATAGGTGAAATATGCATTTAAAATGCAAATATACTAAATATACTGTCTGTCACGTGTAAAATAAATCAACATGTAGACAATGTTGAAACATTTTATTGCCACATCAATTGATGTTAATTATATAATTAAATTAATAAATATAAATTTTTATAATATAGATATTTTGAAGTTAATTTATTTACCGCTAAAAGCTTACAGTTTCGGAAGAATATTACAAAACATAATATGGCCACCGATAAAAGTGATAAGAAAATATGTGTCATCTAAATATTATAATAATTAAAAATGGAATAATTTTATACCCAGATCCCTTGTCCTCGTGCTCCGCTCAGCGTACATTATATATCCTGACGTCAAAGAATGTTGTAGTGAGTGAGTAACTTAAACCGTGGTACAGCCACACAATTAATACTCCGTCTGAGGTCAAAAGTCGATCCGAAACTGGCCTGCATTGCAATGACGCATAGTAATCCGGACTTGAGATTTTCATAGAAAAAATCTACCACTTACGCTTACAATATAATAATATACGGTCCCCGCCGATTGAGATGCGGATTATTCGCAAGTGAAAAAACCCATTTAGAAAACTTTCTGCAATCAGTCACCGCACGAAATGTTTTCCGAAACCATAATCCCATGCAAACGACGAGTTATGGAGCTTGGCATTTTTAGGAAAGTGTGATTAGCGATGAAATGTGAAGAAATATTTCTATCGATAAATCTTCCATAAAACGCGCATAGTTGACAAATTATTAATATTACGATATTTAGCGCGGAAGATACTGGGTGCGGTGTACTAAGTAGTGTAATAATCCTTGTTCAGTTTCTTTCACACACGCACGCGCGCATGCACGATCTCGTCCCCGGAGGACGTATTTATATAGTAAATTCATCGATGTTCACGGCGGTTGGTGTTTATTCCTTCACGACGGTGGCAGTGAAACCCTTAACTGGAAAACCATTCGGTGTTATCCGAACGAGCCTGCATCCACGTCGAACGTATAACGTTACTTAGTTACTACGTCTTTCTCTACAGTCCGGTAAACGCAAGATGCGCAATAAAAATACTTCGAGTCGTTGAAAAATGGAATTAGAAAATAAAACATACGCGCGCATCACGTACTCACACAGAGACAAAAAATCTCTTATCAATGCGCAAAATAATCTGTCGTCACCGTTTCCTAGAACTCCTTTCAGCGAATTCAAAATCGATTTCATGACAATGTTGGTTCCAAATATCTCTGCAGGCTGCAACAACGAAATGCACAATCTGTAATAATAGTATTCTAAAAAATCACGTCATGCCTATTGAACACGAAAATAAAAATACCTTTATGTTAGGGTTTGGTAAGTATCCACACAAAAAATCAGATAAGCGGTTATATATGTAAGTTCCAACACGAATAAAAATACAAATAACAATATTTCCTACACGGTGATAAAATAATTAAATGCATTGCTTTTACAAACAGATATTGTTCTTAATATTTTGTGTACTTACATTGGATTTAAAAATTGGACGAGAAATTAGTTATATTTTTTATGAACCACAGAAATAAATAAATTTTAACCGCGCCAAGTCACCTATTACACATTTTAAGTCATTAGCCTAAACGGTGATAAAATGAAAATGACACTTGTACTTGTTATAATTTGTATACACGTAAGAATTGACATAATACATTAGCTATATTATTTATCGTGTTGGAACTTGCATTACGAGTACGACCCTCTGCGATTTTTTCATGCTAAATCTCTTGTCGGAATCCACATTCGTTAATTGTAATAAACGTAAGTAGGAAGTAAAAGTATATTACGCAGGTCACCGAGACAGATTGTTATGGAAAAATATTAGTATATGTTTGTTTGATAAGTCATTGCGTTAAAAAAAATGATTTTGAGTGAAGCTTGTGGCTTAATGCGCGTTATATTGGTGTACGCAGCTTGTAGGTGTAAGAGAAGAAAAAAATGTTAGTCAATTAACCCTGTATTAAAATGTCATGATAATTAATAAATGAAACGCAGGTGCTGGAGTGTACTGGACGCATTATTTTTTAAATCCGATACAGTAGTCGGATTTCGGACGTCTGCTGCCAGTTGATATGTAGGTAGTTCCTACTTAATACTACTGTTATTATTTTTATTATTGATTGGTATAAGTAAATTTATCATAAAACACTTAGGTATCGTTTACAGTTTTAAAATAAGTTGCCAGTTATACTCGTTATAAGAACAGACAAGGAGAAATCAGTTGTTATAGTTCGTCTGGTGCCATCGTTAATGATTTTTGTCTACGAATTAATGGTATTAAATTACGAAATAAGAATAAAGAAGATTTAATATCATGTTTTTGGTTACGAATATCTCGATACGTATTAATTGTAAGATCCATAATGTTTGTGGATAAGGTACTAAGTTTAAATAGATTTAATATTTGTCATTAGCGTTAGGTTAGTTTCGTAAGTTTATAAATATTTAAAAAAACACTCCAACCGTAGCAAAAAAGCACTAAATAACTAAAAATGAACCTATATTATAAATAAAAAATAAAAGATTTATATAGTCGTATTCATTTTGGTCTGAACTTTTTATTTAATAATATACTCGTATAGCGATTTATACGAAAAATGATATAAGAGGTTAAAGTTATTTTAAAATTACAAAAACATACAAGATAGGTATAGAAAAATATTTTAAAATTTGATGTCGACAGGCAGTAGCTTATGGACGTTATATTAGACTAAACAATAATTTAAGACTTGTAACACTTATTAAACTTTTTAAATCAAGTAATATAAGATTATATTGCTATTGAGCTACGGTCATAATTTGAAATCCGTTATAAAAATAAATTGCCCTTTCAAATGTTTCAGTTATTCAAGTTATTCAATGAGTATTTGTAAAACGAATTTTCTTAAACCATTATTAATAATAATAAAAAAAAGTAATCAATTCAAAAGATAAGAAAAAAAAAAATTAATAAAATATAAATTATTTTTCTCTACAAAGTATAAACCAAATGTATCGCTATAACATACATTCGTTTTTTGACCAATAAAAAATAGCAAATGTCTACAAAATCTGAATTCTATATTTTATAAAATACAAATGACTTGTAGAACAAAAACAAGATTGTAGGCTATGGCGGATACAGAAGTCATGAACGGAGGGGGAGGGCAATAAATTATTAAAATAAATTAAAAGGAATAGCTAGGCATATAAATTGTCTTATTATTAGTCGGTATGAAAATTAGTTGTGTACAGAAATTAGTAACATTGGTGAATTATTATGGGTTTTATTGTTTTTGAATTCACCTATTTTTGATTTTGAATGAAAAACTTAATTGAAATTGAAATCATTACTTTCTAAACCATAATAAAACATCTTAATTTCAACTAGGTATCTAATTTACATACATACATTTAAATATATGAAACATTCAATTAAAGAAAAAAATATTATCGCCAATCTAGAGAGTCTTTCTTTTAGCATGTTACATCGCAGCCAAGTTTTTATTCGTTTAAGAACCAAATAACTTCTGTCTGCTGAAGCTAGACGAGCTGTAAAACTAGCTACATTTTTTAAAAGTGAATGAATTGTTGGAAATATTTTTATATCACAGTATTATAATGATTTTAAAGCTGTATAAGGAACAACATTTTTTCTTAATTCCAATATTCTTTCCACCAAATTATTTCCCCTAAAAATAATACAGACATAATTATAGGGCACAACCTATTTCTATTTTCTGATATTTGTTTCAAATAGTTAGAATCTATCTGACTAATAATTTCAAGAGATGGTTTTTTGTATGTCTTTAAAAAAAATCCTATATTTTCATGATTCAACATGATATTTAGTTATTTCGTAGGAGTGAAGATTTCCCGTGTTTCCCATCAAATGTTTAAAAATTTGTAATGGTTTATTTACTAGTAAACCAAGAGATATACATTTTTTTTTCCCAGTACCATTACCACTAGAGTAAAATAAAATACAATATAATCTTTCTATATATATATATTCTAGTAATGTTTCGTTAATTCAATGTTGATCGTTAATTAAATTATTACTTTTTTTTTAAGTAAAATAGTATGGAAAAACCTAATTTTCTTTTTTTCAATCATTATTAATTTCTAGAAGAAAAAAATTATTTTTAAACAGTGGTCTCAGTGAAAAATATATCATTATTTGAATTAATGCATCATTCACTTTTAATTTAATACTTCTATAACGATGCATTTCCATCGTTAATTGTAATCAAATAAATTAAATAAAACTTAATAGGTCTTACGAACAAAATTGTATATTTAATTTTTTTTTTATTCTTTTGAGCAATGTAATTCCAGTTCTAAAATATTTAATTATTACAACGTAAAAGCTCCAATTATTAAAATTATTATAATACTTACCCTCAGTAATTATGTGATTTTTATATGGTGTAATATATAATATATGGTACAAGTTTTACGTTGTTCGTCATATTCGTACATAGAAAAAATGTGGTATCGCATACTTGACAATATATTATTATAGTATTATAGTAATTTATATCAAACAAAATTATTTTGTTAAAAACGTTACGATGAAAAGTTATCGATAAGCAGTGAGGAACGGTAAAACCATCGTATGATAGTACGACATATTCGTTTAAAAATAAATGACTTGGTAACTAGTCGTGAAAACTGCAATATTCAGTAATTAGCTATGGTTTTTGATTGTAGCAGATAATATATTCATTTTTATGCGTATTGTATCACGGGGGTTCAAAATGAAATAAATAACTAGTTGTTGATAAAATGTTTCGCAGCGAATACCGTGACTACTATTTTAATACGATAAAAATGGATAATTTTCAATGAAAAAATAATAAAATTTATGGTAAAAATAATAATGACCTACTATCGATAACTTTCATGAACCAAATTGTTGCCACAACTAATTACAAATAGAATATTTGATACCTTGTTTGTGAACAGTGAGGGGGGGGGGGTAATTGCCCCTGTTGCCCCTCCCCCACTTGGATACCCCTTTGATCGTAGAAAATATTTTTTTATAATATATGGAGTAAATACACGCGTGCGCTCGTAAATGATAACAATACGTTTATATTTGTGTACTATTTACTTGTTTTTCATTAGAAATTATTTAATCTTCGAAGAAGGCAGTGAAATACTAGAATGTTTTTCGTATTTTTACGCGTTTTCATCGATGGTTTACATCGTTTTATGATAAAATGTATGATAAACAATCCCCCCCTTTCATAGCTTTTTGGAAATTAAATCGATATACTTTTACTGTAACAATAACAGTATTATCACCTTTTTGGGGGCATCGCCGTCGTCAATACAATGAAAAAAGACTACTGTTTCATTCTACATGACTAAAAACCAACAAATAATAATGAAATCTTTATGTAAAAATGAAAACCGTTAAAAAAGTTACCAGGATGATTCTTTAAATTTCAATTAAAATGAAATTTCAATATTCTGAGCACGAACCGGTGAAACTTAATACGTAAAACGATTTTTTAGAAACCTACAGATTATGAACATTTTCGAGTCAGCTTTTGTAGAATATACCTGTTCAATATTCATTCGGCCGTACGATATGTTTATAATATTCTAAAATACGTAAACGGTGTCATATATGTCGATACGAATTTCTCAAAATAATCTGCTAGTACGAGAATAAATGAGTTTTTATTTACATATTTTTCGTTAACAATTGGTACTTAACAATATCGGAGATATTGTTAAGTAGAAATGTTGAAAATTGGTTAGAACTTTATCCAACAACGAATTATGCATGACTTAAAATGTCTACTTGTTTTAATTTAGCCTTCAAGTTTAGAATTCGAAAGAATTACACTGATAATAAGAATATTGTTGGTTATAAGTATATTAGACAAAGATTGAAAGAAATAGCCGAATGTATAGAAAAAACTGAAATCGCTATTAAAAAAAAAAAAAAGTAAGTTGTACCTATTGTACGCATTATCGTATCAAGAGAGTAAAATATTTGAAATTTCCCAAAAAATATTTTTAAGTTAAAATGTCAATGTTAATTCTTTTGATCTGCCGAAGACGAAATTGTAATTCAATGTCGTCCGGTTCAATATGCCTCTTCACGTAGTACCGTGAATACCAGCGATATTACGTACGCACGTACACTGCTGCAACGTTCGTTATTTATTAATTAAATATCAATAATTAAATATCAATATTTAATAATTATCATCTTAGGAACGTATAATATAATGAATTATTTATGGTCTTCGATTCCAATAACAATAACAATATAATTCGGCGCGCAATAAAAATGGTTTTCGTCGGAATAGACGTCTCGCAGCGTGCACACGCTATACATTGTGTTGCGTTGTATACATTTGTCTTCGAAATAAATAAAAACAACAAAGGTTTTATGTATGATTCGCGTAGTCGAACCCGATATTCGGTTACGGTCGCCCCGGAGCGGTGCGCCACTGCTGTTGTACAGCTACCACGTAGTATGTAAAGAGTAGCACTCGCACGCGCGCGCGTGCATATGTGCGTGTGTGTATGTATGTGTGTGTGTGTGTGTGTGTGTATACATTTTCGGCAGTGACAAATCATGATCCTAATCGGTTTTCTGTCATCTCGATAAATTAAGTCTCGTGCAATGTGAAAAAGAACCCTGCCGACGACGGAGGCGCGCGGATGTTTCCCTCTAATGGTGTATTCTCTACTCGACCACTCGTTCAGCTCACTCGCCGTACCACTCATCGTCGTCGCAGCCTTAGCATTGCCATCGGTGTACGGTTTTATTCCTAAACGAAACCACAAAAAACTTTAATGAAAAACTTGTCTTTTTTTTATTAGAAGAAGAGGAGAACGACAAGGAGGCATTATATTTATGTATTCTGACCAGCCGAAGATAGTTTATAGTAGTACAGGGCTGTAGTGACGAAGGATTAAGGAAAATAATTAGAATTCCGCAGTTAATTAAAGTTTTTGGCTCCTCAATCGCGGACAAAAATATAAAAAATAAAATAAGTCAATTTCTTGTGTTGAGGTGCTATACATAGTTCAAGAGCGAGAAAACTTCTCGCGTGAATATTGTTTTATCGAAGCTCCCGAGACTTCCATCGTTGACATTAATTACATAGCGAGAATCATCTATGCAAGGGGAAATTGATTTGCATTCGGCGTACGGACCACGGAGGCTTATGGAAAAATATAAAAACCTAGAAGCGTAAAGTTCGGTTAATTACGTGCTAAGTTCATCAGTGTATTTTTTATTTTTTCTCCGACTTTCTTTCACAAATCCGAGTGTTATATTTGACATTTCAATTAAATTTATTAAAGTTAAAACACGGATTATAAATAATTCATCCGTGGCTATATTACGATTGTAAAATCAGAGACAAAGTTGTATAAAATATTTTACTAAAGTGAATAATTATATAATTTATACTCAGAGCACAGTTGTAAGCATATGATAGTTATAGGATCACTTCGAAGATATTATATTACTACGTACCTATTTTATAGTATTAATACATTAATGCACAAACGACAAATTATTATAAATACGTATAAGAAGACAAACTATAACTGTAATCATTGCAAACGTGTGTCGATAATGAAATATTTTTGTAAGTGATGAATGAGAAAATATAACTATAATAATATGACTTTTTGCATTTTAGGCAGAGTAAGAAAAAATTGAACATTGGTATTTATACATTTTCTAGATTATTGAATCTGTAGAGTAATGTTAAGTGAACATTCTGCCTGATTTAAGATTCATCATTATCTGAGTGCAGTCAAGTACAAAATGTTGATAATTTCTTTCACTCCGGTATACCGTAGCACTTTGAACGTATATACTTATAATTTTAATAATTAGTGTTATTATTATTCTTTCTTGTACATGATATATTACTTACTAATGTAATTTTACCTCTTGACGTTTTATTATTTATTTAAACAGAAATATATAAGTAACAATTATTATTGAAGCAAAGATTATTATGTAATATATTTCATATATTTTGTGATATTATATTATTCTCATTACAATATCGTATATTTCGCTGTTACAGTAATCATTCGTTATTTTCGCGTTTTGATTTCAGTGAAATCAATGTTCAATAATCAATGGTACTTTAATAATACATCCTGTAAGGTATTGTAGCGAATAATGGAGTTCTGTAGTTTACCGTGTTAAAATACCGATAAATTTCTGCGCCAATGGCCGAAAAAAAAATATGTAGAAAATAGTTTGTAATATTATTATATTTCTGTACATGGGTTGAATTGGGCAAGTCACCGCAGCCACCGGGCAAACTATGTGACAACGGGAAGAAACATTTTATCGGATTATCTCGGCGTCCAGAAAGAGTAGAAGTAATATATACGCGATAATAGAGCGGACGACAGTGACGGATCTGGGATTTGGGTTTCCGCATTAATGCAGGGATATTCAAAATAATTTGAAATACGTGTTGAACAAATTTAAACCAAAACTTGGTATGTGTATCCTACGAATATGGTTATTTCATGTTACGAAAGAAATAGGTCAACAAGGACACGTGGCTACGTCGTAACAGGATAACAAAACGTTAAGGTGAACGCAGTATGTTTCGACCTTTATATATGATGACGACGATATGTTTTTATAGAAAATTTCCGCGACACGACATTGATGGTAGATGGTGGTCAAGTAAAGAAAAACGAATTTGCATCGATACATATATTATACACCATCGTGCTTTTAGAGGATGCGTAATACAACCAAAATGTGAACGAAAAAATATGTTGTGCATGAGACAAAACCATTCAGTGTGAATTCGTATTAATGCTTTTTTTTAGATTTTGAACGAAAAAAAAAATTAAATTTAAATGGTTTTATCGTGATGTGCATGCTTAATATTTTTTATCTTCTTATAGCTTTGTATACGATTTAAATTAGAATAATTACTTCGGTTATCACAATAATTTGGAGTTATTAATAATAATGTTGGAAGTTTGGGATAAGTTCTAACGGCATTTGAGGTTACAAATGTCTGTGAGAGGATTATAACTGTGTGTTTTGGAAGCTAAATAAGGTAGCATTCACTTGGTTTGTTGTCGGTTTTCGGATTTCGACGAGCATGAAAATTATTAGTTATAACTATAATTAAAAAAGTAGAGTGAGGTTTAGTGAAGTAAAATAGACCTAAGATTTGATGTATTGTTACTGGACACTCTTCGACACTCGCATAATAATTTTATTTGGATACGGCGTACGATTGATAATTGCTTTACACTTCAGCAGCAAAATCATGAGTAGTCCGTAAGCATCCAGTCATGACTTGGAACGAAGAGCTCGTTAAAGAACTACATATACGTGTTACAAAGATGAGTATGGCGTTATGGTCCTTTGACCATTGACGACCTTCTTTGAGGGTTGCCCGAATAAAAATGATAATGGTGTACTTAATGTGAGAGTATAACGTTAGGTTGAGCCCTTATTATTTGATTTGTATTTTCTGTGTTCGTGTCGAGAGAGTCGTTATTTATTTAGTTGTGTTATGTAATATTGTTGAATGATTCACATCATTATACAAATATCGATTATTGTTGAAGTCTACTTCGACTAAATATTTTCATTGGTTCAAAAGAAGCGGGTTTCGCTTTGCCCAATACATACAAGTTTTATGTTCATATACTTCATACTAAATACACTTACAAAAAAAAAAAAAAAACTCCACGACTAATAACTTTAAAATATTTTCCAGTATTTGATCAAAAAATAAATAAATAATTGAATAAATGACTGTTTTTCGTACTCTGTAAGGGTAATAATATGATAAGACTGATTAGACTTGGTGAGTATTATATCACGAGTGTATAAAAACATTTTCGGATATTTTGAATTTCATATTGATCTACCTTTGATACTCTTTGCTTTCATAATGCGTTGCAAGCTTACATCTCTATGCCGTTTTCGTCTTGAATTCCTAAAATATCGCGTCCTCTTGTATTCATAAGCGTATTTTAGTTTTCCTTATTATTATATTAAAATTTATATTAAAATAGCTATTTTTACGTTTTGTACATTTAACCAGTGAACTATATCTATACCGTGAATAAATACTGCATTTCCAAATATACACATTTGACGCATCGTTTCAATTCGCTTTCGAACCTGCTATATTCATTATTCTTTCTTTTCATTACGACACTTTTAAAAAATAATCAAATATTGATTTTTTTATTCAATTAAATTTAAACATGACACAACAAAATTGTAAGACCCCAACATGAATGAATTTATTCATTGCATTCATATACTTATTATTAAAATTCATTTGTATAATATTCGAACATTGATCGCTGAATAAACAAGCAACGTGCTATAATATTTAATTTAATGTTCAAACAAACCGATATTGTGATGTATAACATAATACTGTTAGGCATATTCAACGTATTATAAGAATGAAAGGAATACAGGGTGATTTTTTTATCGTGAACCAGTTAATATCTCAGAAAGTATTAGGAATTTTTAAATAATTTTTTTTTTTAACTTTCTAGGTTTTACTATTTTACACTGTGTTACAATTTTAATAATTTTAACTTCCTCCTTTATTTGATAAAACACTATCAACTTTCGATTTTCAAATAGCAATACCTATTTTCGATAATGAAAATGTATAAACATACTGAAAAAAAAATAATTTTAACGTTTACAGAATTTAATTTCAGTAATCCGTTTGTGACTTATTACCGTTTAAATATTCGTTCAATTTACTGCTACCGGGCAAATTATCAAGCTCAATAGTATAAACCAGAAGTCAAAATCCGAATGATATCTCTACTTAACAATACCCATAACAGTCATAATCGATAATAATTCTTAAGTACCTAACAAGAAAGATAAACAATTCTGTAAGAAAAAAAAAAAATGTCCTATCAACACTCCCACCGTGTGTCAGTGAGCGACTATCCTGCAGCAGCTTTAAGGTATAAAAATAACATATTACAATTTACCATCATGGTTACATAATATATCACTGGTTACTGATTCATGGTAAACGGTCTTATTACACATTATCTTAGTAGATAAACGATAATAAATCCCGTTCACAGATATCTATATTATATTAGATAAGGTACTCGCGGCGTTGCACATAGGAAATAGTGACGCAAGATTTCAACCGTTATCACAGGTTCTTATCACATTGCTGGTTGGCAAAATATTAGAATTTACTATGGGAACGAGTACAATTCACTACATAAATTCGATACTTCTTTACATAATTTACAATTCTGCGACTTCAAATTTTAGTCCCGATTCCAACCAAGTATTATATATTTGAGGTCTTTAAAAAAAAGCTCTCAAACATGTTGTCTATAGATTTTACAATGTATTTTATGTAATATTGGTAAGGGTATAAGATTAATTATGCAGGTATGAAAAAGTCATCTTTTATAATTTTAGATTCTGAACGGAGTGATGGAATCTATTGGTTTTACAATGATGTGTGTTTTTTTTTTATTTTAATTTTTTTTTTTTTTTGTGTCTGATGACACCTTTTTCTCAAATTTTGCTCAAATTTGTATAAAATGTGTAAAAATCACGATAATTTGCAAGTTATTTTGTAGATAAAAATTCATAAAATTTTTTCTGTTCATACTTAAAGTTCAAAATTTTAACACTTGGTTATCTATAAGCTTCCCTTCAAAAATATTTAAAAAAATTTCTACCGGACTAAGAGGAAAAAATTGTATGACTGTTTGAAATTTAAATATTTACGAAATTGCATAAAATAGCGATTTATTCTCAGACGATTTTAAATATTTGTTATAATTCAAAAAGTATAAGTCGCAGATTTTTGAAATTTCTACCAACTGTTAAGATTGGTATTTCTTTTATGCAATATTTTTTTCAAAATATTATATTGATTTTTAAGCCACTTATAGGCATTTAAAATATTCGATTTCTTTACATTTTATTTTTATAATCGGTGATAAAAAAAATTTGGCTCGTACAAAATACTTGAAAATTTAATAGAAGATTCCACAGAAGTAGTTCTTAATGTCATTCAAAAATTATTAAAATCCATAGGCACAATTTTTTTTTTATAAGCGTTTGAACATCGAATATTGACATAAAATTACATGTAAAATATAATATAATGTAGAATGTTCTAGACTGACAAACTATATCGCTGTATGCAACTGCCAACCCATCCTAATTGAAAAATATATTTATCGTTTCAAAATAAAATATACTTTTTACAATGTTTATAAATAACAATGTATTATATCCTAGACAAACATATGAACTCCGTTCAGAATCGTTATTCGTATACAATGATATCTATCATTGCATTCAAATTTAACAAATTCATTGTAATAATGACCTATCCTATAAACGAGGTGCACTCCACCCCCAACTGTACAGCAGAGCGAGTCCCATCCGGTTCTTTTTTATTAATATTATTTTTATTTCGTAAAAATATATAAATATTAATATAATAAACTAAACACAATACAAAACATTATTGATGGTTGAATAATTGGTTAGGTTAACCATATAATACTCAAAAATAGCTCTAATAAATTAATATTTACATAGTATTTAAACACGATTATAATTTAAATATCAGCTTCTCACCTCCACCGATGGGAACTAATAACGCAAGGTATTTTTATTTTTAATGTGGACTCAGTTATTTTCGAACAGATATCGTATACTAACTTTGGGAAAGTTTGCACCGCACATAATACATTCCAGAACATATTTATTATTACGATTGAAAAAAAAAATTGAAAACACATGATCACTGGGTATACCCCAAATGTAATGATAGATATGTAATGGGTTTATCACAAGGGGTTTGAAGAGGTGTACGTAAATATAATATTGTTTTGATTCATATATATATATATATGTGTGTGTGTGTGTGTGTGTGTGTGTGCGTGTGTGTAGACTGACCAACCGACACCTTCGGTCGAAATCATAAAAACCTTATGGGCATCCCCATCGTTCGACATTCGACGGAAATACTATATATATATAGTATATATCTATATATATATATATATATATATATATATATATATATATATATATATACATAGCAATCAGATCAAGTACCTTTTTCCCAAAATCCATAAAATATTTATTCTACTTCGAGAAAAAAAAAGCAATGGTGCACACACACACACACACACACACACACAATTGCATGTGCTCGAACAGATCACTGTCCGTATTATACAGTACACATGAAGTCATATGAAGTTTTTATGAAGCCACACAAACGCCTAAGTAACAGTACTGACCCACATTTTACCAATTTTCGTTCGACCATCAACTGATGACAATGACGCAAAAACAATGAAAACACTTCACAAGTCTTAAAGTCGCCGCATCACGTAAAATAGACAGTATTATACAGAAGGCTATGTTCATGATGATAGTTCCAACAGCTATTATTATGTTTTTTACTTTCGAGTAGAACACAATCTTTGTTATTGGGGAGAATTGGATTTATAAACAAGTATATTTTGATCGGTAAGATTTCGTAGTGCCTCGAGCATGCGAAATTCAATTTCTCTCTAAAGGTATTTACGTCAAGTTCACCGAATCCAGATTTTGAATTTATTTCAAACGTCTGTTTATCGTACAAGTGAAATTTTATTTGATTTAAAATTATGACAAAAAAATTTTATTTTTGTTCTGAACATTACGATTTGTATAATTATAATCCATTGTTGTTTACATATCTTAAATGTGAATATTTTGAATAACTGGATGATTTAAATTTACTTCGTATTCTTACCATAGAATTTACTCTTAACTGTACAATTATTTTTGGCATAACATACGTTAACAATAAGTAAAACTTCGGAGGTCGTTTTTTTCCAAAGTTCGATTCAATCACATTTTGCTGTTGAAAACGTAATAATTTTAGTTCTAGTTAAACCTCTTAATAACTTGTAGTACATCATAATATTATTTATATTATAATTGACTATTGACTATGTTAACTGAAATTGACTGTTGAATTTTCTTT
This sequence comes from Sipha maydis, assembly GCA_034509805.1. Lineage (NCBI taxonomy): Eukaryota > Metazoa > Arthropoda > Insecta > Hemiptera > Aphididae > Sipha > Sipha maydis. The sequence continues at coordinate 154,338 of JASXSY010002491.1, read as the reverse complement.
TCTACTTGCATGTATATACACGATACTCACTATAACTATTATTTTTATATTCCTTATAGCACAGTTATTTAAGAAAGGAACATTTTACCCAGATGATGCGAATCGCCAATGAAAACCCTGTCCTTTTTAGATTTATGTTTATTTTTATAATTAATCATTATTAAAACTATTGTGATTTACGTTATTTATTTTTTTAAAATGCCTTTATATATATTGGACATTCGCACATAGTTTATTAAAATAAATAAAGAAATAAAATAAAATATTTATGATGATATTTGCAATTTAAATTGCCAAACGTGTGGTAGATCGGAACAGCCAATTTTGTTTTTAGTATTTATTCGATGTTTTAATAAACCTTTTACATTTTTTAATAAATTACGGTTTGGTATTATTTATTGTGTTTGTTATACACATAAATTTTAAATTTGTAATTATTTGTTTTGTATTATACCGCAGTTTTGTTAACCACAATTGTACAAATTGAGTTGAAATCGAAATTAATCTGGTCCGCAAATATATTTACTGAGTGATAGTGTTTAGAAATATATTTCGAAAAGGCATTTTCAAAAAGTTCATTTGGATAGAAAGAAAAAATAAAATCCTAACTGTGTTGTCGATAACGTTAATTTATATGAGAAAGGTAGTGAAAAAACCGTTAACCGGATAAAATAAAATTTGTTGGTAAAATAACATGAAGCAAGTACCTTTTTCTTACTAAATGCAAATGATTTATTCATAGAAAATAAATCAAAAATTAGTTAACTTTGCCGAAAATAAATAAATATTTGTACACACACCAATATTCAGGAACATATAAGTTAACAAGAATGAGACCAATATTAATCTTTCTTTAGCTCTGCGCGTTTTACTAATGATATTTTTTATATATTAGTTTACTCTGTATAAAGCGTATATCGTTTATGAATCTTGAATCTCAACACTTAATTTAAATCGTATTAAATGGCTTTTAATTGCAATTTTATACGGTTTTGTTACATGTAATGTTCATGTTTATTCAACCTAAAGTATGTATTAGGCATTGAACTGTGTACACAACTGTAAAAATAACAGCTTTAAGATACGACTGAATGCATTTTGACATCCAACCTAGATAATATAATAAATATATGTTATCCAATTTACTTTATATAGCAATTAACCTGTCATCTCGTTTTATTAAACAAACAATAATTTAATTGGATTGTTTTTTCAAATAATATATATTATTTATATTCGAGACTCGAATTTAAATAGTTTAAAAATTATTTAAAAAATACTCTAAAAATTAGCTTAGTCTAACTTTAAGATACATTTTATTGTAAAAAAAACCAATTTTATTCCTTATTCCATTTCATTTAAAAATTAACAAAAAAAAAAAAAAAAAAAACTAAATATTTATATCAAATCAAAAACAATATTTAAATAAACTAAATTTTGAAAAATTTGATTCGAAAATTACTAAAATTTAACAAAATTGATTAATGATATTTGTATTATATTATTAATTAGTTAAATTATTTTTTTCAAATCTTATAATACACACAAATATAAAGGAAACGAATTATGTATATAAAAAAATATTATCTAAGAAATTATGCACTTACATTTAAATCAGTGCCATATATTTATATTTAAAAATGATTCAAATACTACTCATCCATTAACAAATTGCTAAATCATAAAAATTTCAAAAATTGTAAACCTGATATTTGATGAAATGGATTATTTTATATTCATTACTCTAAATAGGATTAAGGATTATAAAGGAGACATATGCAAAAAGACTTCTGGTCTCATTTGAAAAAAGCAATGTAAAAATTAATTGTGTTAGTAATAATTAGAATATAAGTACATTTTATATTTTTCTGCTTTCAGCTAAATTAAGTAGATTAAATATAATTGAGTTATTGATATAATTATCTACTAAATAGGAAATTTCAAGTAGAAAACATGTGAATTTAAAAAATCTGTGATGGACACGTGAAAGTTGATTATAGAGCCAGAAACAGTATACCCTAGAGTACGAATCTATTTTTATTTTTTATTTTCTTGTTTATTTATTTATTTATTTATTTATATATAGTTGACTTATTTAGATATATAATAGATAAATCTTTATCCTGTAAGTTTATATAGTTTTTGTTGGAGAAAGTGAGTTATTAGTATTGCTAAATATAATAATTAAGAACATAATATAAATATAAATGATTGTTGAAATTTAAAATTACAAAATCCAACAAAATTATGCACTTACGTTAAATACGACAATTGATCAGAATATTTGATTTAATGGTTTTGATTCAATATAGGCTTAAAATTAACCTATCCCATCGCAATTGGGTCTTTGAACCAGATCTTCTTGATAACTTGATCTGAAACAATAAGATCACTAAGATGAACCAGAATTTTCATTTCTAGTAGCTGATAATGGATAATGGGCGTTGGTAGTCGGTCTTTGGCAATTAGACTCAGGTTTTCGAGGTCTCGATTCCGAAATTCAATGCGGTAATCACCGTCGGCCGGAGAGTACGAGACATACTGACATTCTGGGTCAGATACGTCCATATATAACCATATCCGCTGGCCTCCCGCATGTCTATTATCGGTTTTTCTGAATTTTAACAATATAAAAAGACATATTGGATGTCATGGAAGTATCATTATACATTTCCAAAACTTGTCTCTTTTGTACGATTTCTGCTTCATTGCAACATTTTCTTATGAGCTGAAAACCAATTTTTCAATTTTACTAAATACTTATAATTAAACAACAAAGGAATTATTCTCTTTCGAACATAATGAAATAAAACCGATTTAGCTTCGATTTTGCAATATATTATATATTATAAAAATAAATTTTGACTTTCTGTATATTTCAAAAGTGTAGTTCTAGAATAAATTTTGTACAATCGTTATAAAAAAAAAAAAAAACTGATAAGTGAAAAAAAAATAAAAACTAAAAGTAAAATATCAAAATTGGCTAAAAGTACAAAATAAGCAAAATAAAATATTATTTATTTTTTTAAGTAAAGTGTATAGCTAAAATAGTTAAAAAGAAAACAAATGCCTACGAAATCCGATCCCTAATCATCTTCACCTTTTAAAAAAGTATATACTTAAAAATAATTCAACTCCTTAAATAATTTGAAAATAGCATTGAATTGAAATTATGTACTGGCATATGTATTGTAAAAAACGTTATGAAACAATTCTATTTTGTTGTTGTCAATAAATGTTATATAATATTTTTCAATACCTAGCTAATAATATCTGTTACGTCCAACATAAACAATTACAATTTTCTATAGGCATAAATTCATTTATATGTCTGAAATCCAAATGATGATATTTATATATGTATATATAATTTTAAACGAAGTTCAACATTTAGCGATTTTCGGAATTACCTTTATCCCGACCATGACTATTTCGTGCCTATCTGAGTATTTTAATTTGTATTAATACAATATAATCGTCCCCAACTCATCCCCGTATCAGTTTTGCCTACACCGACCGCCGTGTTGCGACATAATAAAAACAAAAACACAATTTTTTTAATTATCTTTGTGTTTTGTATCACACGTTTTTCCACGTTATCTGCGGCAACTCTCTCTGTCTAATTTTTATAATACACAATAATCAGCAAATATTTCGTGTGTACGCATCACATTGTTATGTTTGACAGTATAATTGTACACGAACGAAAGATGTACGTCTAATATTTGTACTCGTCGACAAACATTTTATGTTGTAGTTGATTATGTTATCAACAATTTTTATGAGACATAGCTAACCAATAGTAATAGTGTTGTAAAAAAAAAAAAAACATTTCCAACGATTCGCAATGATCTAAAGACCAACTGTAGGTGGAATACATATGAATTTTAAAATGTGAAATTACAATATTAAACTGATATATGTGCAGTACATGGATCGTAAAACCGAACTCGAGAAAATATTGACATGTAAATGCTTAAGTTAAAATGCAATAATGTCAAAAAAAAAAAAAAACAACTTATTTGTCATGATACTTTTGTTAAATGTATTCTTATAATAATTGACATATCTACGTTGCGATTGTGCACTCCACCTTAATTTTATTCAGCTTGTATTTTTAAACTAACTTTGAAGACATTGGTAAGTATATTATTTCAATATTTTGTAATTTAATATCTTAAGTATAGTTAAAAATATTATAACTATCATATTGAAAAGTAGCGTTAATTTCTTTATAGTGAATTAATACAAGCAGTGATCGTGTAAGATAAAGGTTAAATACAATTATATTTATCAGAGCGCATACTAGTTGCTTCATAGGATTAAGAAGGTCAATAGTTTTCTTGAAAGTTATCTTCCGATTATATCTAAATTGCCTCGCGACGAACCATAAATAATATCGTGATCAAACAATTGTTTAGTACTACCCACACAACAAATAAATATTTTCAAAAAACATAAAGGTTTTTGAATAGTTTTTATAATGTCCATAGAATTATTAATTGTCTTGCTCCTTTTGTTTTGAGAGAAAACAAGTTATGCATTGACATTTTGTTCGTGCACAATTTCGATACGTAGAGAAAATTAAATGTAAACCGAACCAACACCGTATATGGTAGAAACGAATTCTCCTCCGGCAACTATATACGAGGCTATTTCTAGAAACTATTACTAGCTAGCTACCTATTATATTGAGTCTGTACCCGACGATATAAAACTATGCTATATTATTATATTTTTATACTTTTCAATGAACATAAATCAAATCATCCACGGGTTTTCTGCGGATTTCTTATATTTTTTTTCCAGACGTTTATAACATAATGTGTAATGATTGTGCTGAATTTGCGAACAGTCGAACAACTATACTTGACTATACGAGCAGCACCAAGGTAGCATGCTGCCAGAAGTCACGAAAAAAGAAGTGTACTGTAAAGAGAGAATTAAATTTCTTGCGTTCGTATAGTGAAGTCTTAAAGAAATTCTTTTTTTAGATGGTAAACTCGATTGCGCGCTAAAAGACGTTTTTCAATTTATATGAAATATTTTCCATAACCTTGTTGCAAAAGTAATTTCTCTATAAACACAATAAACTGGTTATAATGAACATTTATATTTTTTCACCATCGTCATCATTATTGTAGTACAAACAGATATCATGTCGATAAAATACCCAACGAGTCTCACGCTATAATTATGTCATCAACACAGAAAAAAAAAAAAAAAATGAAAAAAAACAATATGACTTAAACTAAAAATTCGTATATACGTCACTTAATTGTTACTTCACTTGAATTACTCTAAAAAGAATGACTAACACTCGTTAGGTATTTACTGTTGTTCCCTTACTACGCCATAGACGTTTACACTCTATCTTAAACATAAAGCTGTTACTGTACTAAAATAATTCACCAAAATATAAGGCTTCTATTGGAAATATAAAATTGTACTTTTCAATAAAATTATGAATTACGTTAAGAAATTTCGTCGTATTCATGAAAAGCCAACGATGGTCGATATGATTCCGTTGGTAATTTAATTGAGGCAATTGTTAATGGGTTTCAATATCGAGTTTGTGGAGGAGGTAGTGGTTAAGCATGGAGTAATATAAGAATAATTTCATGGTAATTGGTGTTTTTTTTTTTTAGTACTCCGTATGCGATGCCACAACTACTCCATTAGTAACATTTAGTGAGCACTTTCACAAACGTAACAATCCACCGGGAATCGTTGCGTCAGGAAAAGGAAAAAATAAGAATAAAAGTAAAATAAGAACATAATTAACCATCATAACGAAATCCCTCGTAGTCAGTTAGAGGAACTAAAAAAAAAAGAAAAGAGAATAAAGAAAGAAAAAGAAAAAAACAACAGCAACAGCCTTAATCTTTCACGAATGGATCATAAAAACCATTTAAAGACATGCCGTGTTAGCACACGGGAAACGTGTAATTTTTATTACTTTCTCTTCGCCGCGAGCACTTTCACTCTGATGGGTAAAAACACCCACACACATACACACACACACACCACGCACTTACGTTCCGTTTGTTGCGATGAACATAGAACAGAAAATCCAATAAACCTAATAGCTCAATGGCGCGGGAAGCAATTTGCTCTTGTACACATTCGTCCACGTATCCTCCGTTACGTCGCTTGTCTTCTATTCTCCCTTCCACCATTTTTTTTTACTCACCCCAAACAATTATCCCAATCCGTTTGCTATTTATCTTATTCAAAAGATCATTGTTTGTTTTTATTTCTGAGTTCAACTTAAACGTAAAAGTGGCTCTTAAAACTGACTGTGGCTTGTAATATGCTTAAGAGTCACGATCACCACCATTTCTGGTACACTTTTGTGGTGGGAGCACGGGTGGAAACAATAAACAATTTTCCTATTGTCCTTGAAAAGAGCTCAAGCAATGCACGCATATATATATATACCTGGGGCTTGGGTCAAAAAGGGCCAATCTCACTTTTGATCACTTTGTAGTAATCAAGAAGAATAAACCCTCTTTTTTTTTTTTTTGAAAATTCATAGCAATTGCCATTGGTTCATGACATTGATTTTCTCATATCTCGCACTAACGATTAACTAACATATAACATAACATATAACATATAACTCATTTTCACTTTAAAAAGTGAGATTGACCCTTTTTGACCCAAGCACCAGATATATATATATTTTTTTTATTGTACATTATTACTACTGATTTTTCTTTTCTTCCGAAAATTTCCCTCTCCATCCAAACTTGCAGTAAAAACAAACAGTTATTCTTCCACCCATCACCCTCATTGCTTGGAAAACCGAACACAGTTTTCTATCTACTCCTGTATTATAATGATAACTTGTACATTGCACAACCGCGAAATACCACTAAGCACATTATATTATGTTACGTGAAAGACGATTTATTTTCAATACGTCTTGTTTTCTCGATACCTGCGGTGTTTTCGAAAAAATAGAAAAATAAATAATGAAGTTTTCAAGCTACTTATGGAATATAACAAAAACTGCTTTATTATAATAAAAAAAAACAATAATTGTAACCGTTTTCATTTTCTGAGTAATTTTATAACTTCCAGCGAATAAGGTAAAAAAATAATTGATTTTACAGTAATATTTTTTCCTTCTTCTGGTTTTCTGCTAACAAGTTATTATTTATTGAAGTAGTAGAATTTTAAGAAATGTCTCGAATAGTAAGTATCTCATAGAAATGGAGATTGAACTTGAAAGGTATTTCGAACAAGTATTTCTTCGATATACTGTGTATTTTTTCTAATATTAACAAAAACCATGAAAGACCTCAAAAATAATGTTAAATTCCATATAGCGTATTTATGATTATTTTGCTAAAATAAATAATTTTGTACTTCATACCTCCAAAGCGTAATATTTATTTTCCCATAATATATTTTTTATAGTATTAAAAAAATAAATTAATCCATTCCAATTAGGTAATCGTATTATTATTATTATTATTATTATTATTATTATTATTATTATTATTATTATTATTATTATTATTTCCCCGAAACCCTTTTATAATAATAATCATGGCTGTTGGTGAGAAAAATTAATATGCTCACGTATCTCATTCACTATGTGATTAAATGACCTATATTGACATGGGATTACATATTGTACTATTTACACCGATGCATTAAAAAATGTGTAGGTATTATTTTTTTTTATCGTTGTGAGAAAATATTCATCATACAAAATGTCACAATACATATATGTGAAGAGAGTAATATAGCAAATAGATCATGTAATTAAGAGTTCATGTAATAGTTATTCTTTGTTTGATAAATAAAAAGGAGAATCAAAATCGGATGTGCTTTAAGTAAAAATATCTCTGCAGCATCTGCATTACTAGTTGGTGAAAATTTTCAGGAATTGTCAAGGTAGTTCAATTTCTAACGAGTGAATTGTATACTATCATAACAATTAACATATCAAAATCATAACATTAAAAACAATTTTCGATGTGAAGACTTGCATTTGAAGTGCATGCATATTAGAATATATTTTAAATAATTTTGACTGTGTGGTACTTCAATAAAATTAATCTATCAAGGGAACACAGACGGAAATCAACTCCTGTCAACTTTTATTTACTAAATTCTACTAAGATATACATTAACATAACCGATTTTTCAATTATATAACCTTGAAAAAATAAGTATACCCGAGTATATTTATCTAACAATGTTTGCATTAAAAAATAATAATAAATAAAAGTATTTTACTGAGTTTTAACTGTTTTTAATTAAAGTTAAAAAATAATACATTGGACAATTTTCAATTAGTTTGTTATGGAAGTAATTTAATAAAAATCGACACATACTTAATTAATAATAATTAAGCTTAATATTTAAATAGTGCTATGATTTTCTTGGAGTCTCTGCACAGCATTCCAACCTCATAATGCGGTCTGCCATACTTGATTTTTGACATAGCTACACTTTTAAATACTATTTATACGATGAAGCGTTACATTACGTTTAAAGGTGTTTATATTAAAACTTGTACTGTATGTTCCTATGAAATTGTCCGAGAATTTCAAACAAATATTTTGCGAGTACCAATTAAAAATGATCCAAAAAAAACGCACGAGTTAAAAACGCTTATGAATTTCCAGCGTTCAATTGAAAAAACCTGGATTAAATGTTTAAGTTGTAACAAGGATACAACTCATAATGTTCAGGTCGATCCAAAAATTACAAACAAAGTGTTGATAGTTCAATTACAGTTGGAAATCTCCGATAATAGCAACCCCGGGGATTATATATTCTGTAATTACAAAATAAAGGCTTTGCCAACGTCTGTACTGAAAATTCACAATCGCTTCTATTAGCTATACATACTATGTTTACATCCGTCCATTAATTCGTATTAACTTGATTCGTATTGAATCAATTCAAATTAGGTTACAAGTATACATACTACCGTAATTACCGATTTAGGATAATACAGTTCCATCAAACCAGTTCACGTTGCAGCGTTTATATGCACAGTTTAAACCGATTTAATTATAATATTCAAATTTATAATTCTTAACATTTATTATCATAACCAATAATCGCAATCCTGATTCGGCTGATTCGGTTGTTGTAGTTTTACCCATTTACATGCATTTTGTACTCCAGTAGTTATTTCCAATGCGCATTTCAAATGTGAATTAACTAAAACATTTTAGGTAAACCGAATTGGTATTGAACTGAATTAACAATCGTTTACATGCATTTAACTCCGATAGTTAATTAATTCGAATTGAGTTAAATCGGTTTTAATTGTGCATGTAACCGCAGTACTGTTACTGTTATAGTTGCATTTTCTATGAGAACAATCTTAAGTTTGGCAGATACAGCATAATGATCAGGGAGAACAAAACCAAATGGGTATACATAAATAACCAAATCACAGAAACACGCAAGTGGCCTCAGAATTTCAAAAACGCTCACATTTTTTTATTTGAAGCAAAGTAATCCCAGTCCTGAGATATGTAAAAGGTGCTTTGGAAAAATAATTGAAATTCTCAAAAAAATACTTCAGAGAAGTAAAAAAGGCTTTCTGTGCGTAAGTTGTAGCGATTTGGAGAAAAAATGGAATTTAAGTGTTAATAAATAATTGAAATTAGACTCAAAATTATGTGCCAAAAAGGCTTATGTTTGAAAAAGTAGAACTTGGAGCTTAATAAAGAAAATAAATTAATACCCAAATTTTGTGCCAAAAAGGCACATTGTTGAAAAAGTTCCTGAATTTTGAGGTTAATAAAGAAGTGAAATCAATCCCAAAATGCTGTGCCTTAACTTAAAAAAATATCAATTCACAAAAATTTCAAGTTGTTCAACTATTCAAACATTGAAAATAAAATTAGCTCAGAACGGCGTAAGTATATTAATGATAGTAAATCGGAGTTTATAAGTTAATCTGTCTGAATTAAATTTTTGTTAATCCTTATTACAACTTAAATATCTAGTCCAGATTTTTTTTAATTGAGCGCTGGAAATCCATAAGCGTTTTTAACTCGTGCGTTTTTTTTTTTTTTATAATTTTTATGGGAACTCGTAAAATATTTGTGTGACAATTTTGGACAATTTTACAGAAACATACAGTGCAAGTTTTCATATAAACAATTTTAAACGTAACAATATCATTAAAATGATTACTTTTATCAAAAATTGATTGTAAGAAGTTGGGTATTGTTATGTCATAACTTGTAGAAAAAGTATATTCGTGTCCAGCAAAAAGCATAAATTCTCGTAAATCTATCTTGTAACTTGTAATCTTAACATGTTAACTCCGATTTATTATCAATAATATACATCGTTCTGTGATAATTTAATTTTCAATGTTTGTACAGTTGAACAACTTGACGTTTTTGTGAATTGTTATTTTTTTAAGTTAAGGCACAGAATTTCGGGATTGATTTCACTTCTTTTTAAACCTCCAAATTCAGGAACTTTTTCAACAATGTACCTTTTCGGCACAGAATTGGGGTATTAATTTATTTTCTTTATTAAGCTCCAAATTCTACTTTTTCAACCATGGGCCTTTTTGGCACATAATTTTGAGACTCATTTCATTTATTTATTAACATTACAATTTCATTTTTTCTCCAAATCGCTTCAACTTACGCACAGAAAGCCTTTTTTACTTCTCTGAAGTATTTTTTTGAGATATATATATATATACACATTAATAATTGTGTTCCGGTAAAACTCAAATCAGTACATCATATTGTTTTTCCTTCCAATTTGTACCACGTACACACACACACGCACACATATATAGTATATATATATATATATTCAAAACATTTTGTTTTATACTATTATTCACCGTTGAGCTAGAATGATTGTGTGTTTTATAACTTCTTTTCATTCGTTTATCTTTTATTTCTATCACCCTTTTCATTTAATTTCTCGTACACCGTTTACTGAATATTATTCGTACTGATTCGTTTTACAAAATCAATTTATTAATATTTCATTGAGGTGATTCGATATGATTACTGTAGTCTAAATACGAGTACAATAATGTTATCATGATATATTACGTAATATTAATATTATTCTCACGATGTTTCTTGACCGGTTTGGCTAAACATAATATATCTGTCTCCAATCAAACTGCTTAACCAATTTTTAATTATTCGATTCGATTTAATTATGTTTTTAATGGATTTAGAGACTAAAAAAACATTTAATTAAAAGTATGAGACTCTTTTGACGGATAAAATATAGAGATGGGTGAATTATATTGCCGTATAATGTTTTTAAGCTTGAAATAGATGTACTTATAAACTCAAAAAAAAAAAAAAGATTCTGAATGAAAGAAATCGGATATACCAGTGTATATTTCTGTAGATAGTCTGTTTAATGGGAGAACCAAGTTTATCAATAAGTTAGGTTGAATTTTTAATGTTCCAGCTTTTGCAAAAATAAAGGCATCTACAATTTAGAGAAATCGGATATTTTAAGTGCTTACCTACGAGTATTTGTAGCACAAACTTCAATGAAATAATTTAAAACTCTAAAATGATTTTTACTAGTATTGTTTAATAAAAATTTATTGAAATATTCGTTTTCAACAGAATTTCATTTTTCAATGATTTTAAAACTAATTTGCAACTTTCTAGATATTTATTTATTTATTTTTTTTTTTACTATAAATAAAACTTTATAAATCTTATCAAAAAAGTGTAATGTCGATCCTTAAATGTAAAATGTTATACTCTATAAGTATTTAGGAACATTATTATAAAAATATAGCAGAATTTTCTGAATTTTATCATTTTATTAAAATTTAATACTCAAATGCTTTTTCTTTAAATTAAAATATTTCTTTTTATTGTATCACTAAAGTACAAGTAGGTATGAGAAAATTGTATTAAATTTTTATTGAACCAATATTATTTTAACAACATTTTCAAAGAAAAAACTAAGAGATTATGAAAATTCAAATGTTCATAAAAAAAAAATATTCTATCTTCTGTAGCAAACGTCAATATCAATATTAAATAAAAATTTCATGTTCTTACAATTATTATATTTTGAATTACGATGAAAACAAAATTCAATTTATTTGAAAAGTGGTGTGTTGTAAATGTTGCTATGTATTTTTATAGCTTTTGGTTAGATTTTCGTCATTATTTTTGGTAAATCGTAACATGAACCCTATCAAGGTATCAAGTATATACGGTTTTCTATAAGAAATTTCTTATTTATCATGATCGGAACTTTCCTTCTATTCGAAATTGTGTATATGAAGACAAAAATAAAATAATAACATCTTGCTATAACTAATGATATTTTTGTATTAAACAATATTTATTGTTTTCTAAGATTCTAAAATGCGTTAATTTACAAAAAAAAAAAAAAAACAATATTTGAACGTAATTGATTAAATAATTAAAGCAAAATAATTATAAATAATGAATATTAAACAAAATATTTTTATTAACTTTAATTACAGACTGAATAAAGTATAGGTTGCTCATTTATCAAAGGCATCGTATGATTAATATTGGATTAATTTTAGTATAAAATTAGTATAATGAAAAGGAATTACACAATAAATAATTATTAGAGCAGTCTAGAGCAGTGGTTTCTAATATAAACATTACCGCCACCATGAGAACATTTTGAATTTTGGAGGGAACGTTTTATAAATTGAATTGCTAAAGAAAACCATTTTTCTATCATTATAACTTGTATTATATACTAATAGTAAGTTATAGTAAGTTTTTTGACTCAAATATGTATTTCAAATTTTGGAAATATATAGTGTTTTTAATAATGGATTTTCCGTAAAACATACTTGTTAGAAGAAGACTTGAGTGTTGTTCAACAAATCAACAAATTGATTATAAATAGGTAAAAAATAGATGTAAGAATGATTCCCTCATATCCATTTAGCCGAATCTCATTTTTTTAGTAGGAAGTCATCAACCTTAAAACAGTCAATAGTAACATAATCATTTTTTGTGTAGTTATAAAAATTATATTTTAAGTAAATTTACTTCATTTACATTTATAGTTGAAAATTGTTTATAGTGTATAATTAATTTTGTTGTTGATATAACTGAAATCAATGATTATAAAAATTAAACCATCAGTGTTTTTTAAAAAAATATCATTGGGTAGCAGTAACAAAGTTTCGAAAACCAAAAGTGGGCGTTGAATAAAAATAGGTTAGATAGCACTGATCTAAAGAATCGTCCAGGAACACTAAATTTGATTTTTGAATACGTATATAAATATATATCAATTCTATCGTTTTTTAGTGATGCTTTTTTTATAGTATTCGTGATGTTACACTGATTGAAAACCTACATTATATTTTTATCACTATTGTGTATTTTTATATTCGGCGTGTAAATTCCGGTAGTACATGACAGAGGTTTTTTTATGAAAAACAACAGATGTTGTTTGAAAACCTAATGTATTCACACAGACCCGCACATCCATTGGTTGTCAACGTATATTCACATGTTACACAAAAGATAATATTTTTCTTAATTAATTTTATAAATTTTATCACAGATAATAATTTATGGAGGATCACATCCGCTGCTGCACTTATACTGTATTTTTCTTGGAAAGTGCATAACGTCATGACGAAACGAAGTGGCTAATTTTTCGTATTTATTTTTTTTCGCGTTTGGTCGTCCCCGATATTTTTTTTTTTTTTTTTTTTGTTACTTACTACCCCTTCATCATCATCTTTCATTGGAAAAATCGTCATCAAAACTGTTTCGGTATTATCTCCAATTTCGACGTTATATATTATTATATGTTTTTTCCCCGCCGGTTTCAATCTATTTTATTACGCACACGGATGCGCTATTACTCGCCACTGAGGTCCTTATTGTTACACGTGGCTTCCATCAGTCGTGATGGATGTTGAAAAATGTACGATGTTGTGAAAATGAAAAAAAAAACACGCTTTATTAATTTATTTATTTAGGGGAGATGGCGTATGAAACTAATGATTTCGAATAAACTGAGTTCGTTATGAATAAAACCGCCACAATTAAAGCGTGTAATATAATATATAAATAATATATGTATGTACAGTGTGATCACGATAAATGGAAACTCTCAAAAACTGTTTGCAAGTTTCATATATTTAAATTCTGTTTATTTGGCTAACTAATAAATATTATTGTACACATTTTCAAGTAAATAGATTATTTTCGTGACAATTAATTTTGATCACACGCGCACAATAATTTTTTTTTTTTTTTCAAATGATATGACTTTGTTTTGACCAAAAATTATTTATTTATTTTTTTTTTTTATATTTTTAATGAATTTTAGTCGTTTGATTTCTTCTCTAAGTTAAAAAATGACCAAGTTATAGCAATTTAATTTTATGTTATTTACACGGGTGAAATATATTCTAAAATACATAATAATAATAAAAAATAAAATGAGTAATTCAATTTCTAAAATACATGTTAACCTATTACGATTATTTTTATCAAAATTATTTCAGAAATTGTATTATAATTATAATGTATAAATAATATCAAACAGACATATGTATCAGTTATAATGCAAATTAAGTAATTTTTCACGGTTGGTTTTATTCTGTAGTGTGTGCTACTAGTGACTAATAAGAAATAACTAAAAAGAAACTAATAAGAAATAATAAACGATATTTTGTAGTTTTAAAACAGATTCAATAATTATCTATTATTTGTTATGGATAAGAATTCAGAAAGAGTTGGCATGTTTTTTAAATATTAGAAATGCAAAAAATACACGTCTTGTCAAAAAAAACCTGTGCTTTTGGTTATCCGAGTACCTAACTATAATTTGACAATAAATTGAATTTTCTCTGCTTGATTTTTCACGTTATGAATGCTCTTTCTTATTTATAAATTCAGAGATACCGGTTATTTTTTAAACGAGTTATTAATCAACAACTAAGTATAGGAATTTTATTTGAGAAAATATTGTGGGGCAAATATACGTTAGAAAAAGTTCTATGACTTAATTTGTCATGTTAGTAGAGAAATAAACATTTCATAAAGAGTAGTTCAAAAATTTAAAAAAAAAAAAACATAAAATGCACGCTTATCGTGGTGCTACCCATGCTAATAACATAAAATCAAATTGTTATAACTCGGCCATTTTTTAACTTATGAAAGAAATTCAACCACTAAAATTCTATAAAAATTACAAAAAAAAAAAAAAATAATAATAATAAAAATAAGTCATGCTGTTTAAAAAAAAAAAGTTATTGTGTGCATGCGCAAAATTAACTGTCATAAAAATAGTCTAATTACTTGAAAATACGTATATTAATGTTTATTAGTTAGTCAAAAAAGCAGAATTGAATATATGAAGCCTGCACATAGTTATTTATTGAGTGTTTCCACTTATCGTGATCACACTGTATGTATGAAAATATAAAAAATCTTTGGTAATTAAAAATTATTTATTAAAATATAATATGATGATTTTCAGTTTAAAATTTCGAGTACAGTACAATAAAATACATACTTTATTTATATTTATATGCGATTAATGTTTTAAATAAATAACACATTTAATTATATTTGAACAGTTAACTTGAAATTATACCAAAATCAAACAAATATTTTCATTAAGTTCCTTTGGGGTTCTCGATAACATCATTAAGTGTAGTTACTATGTAGACACATGTTAAACGTCGAGTGAGTTAGTAAAATCAACTCGTCGATTAGATTTATATAGAAACACACACACAAACATACATGCACTTACATGCACACGCATGCACTGGTCAGCAATTTGTGTGTTTCTGTGAGTGATAATAAAGGAGAAAAATGTTTTTCGTTTTTCTGAACCCGTAATTGTAGGTATTATTGTTGTGCGCGTATTTTCCAATGTCAATAGTAAATAAAGAGAGTGATATTTCATCTGTCATGATTGCCGTGCACACGCATCCATATTATATTCAAAAGGTCGTGAATCATTTTTCGCGCATTATTGACCTGACATGTAAAGACCCAAGGAAATAAATTACCAAGTTCGAGCCAGCGCACATTACTGCGTTGTTCCAGGAAGAAATAAAAAGGGAATAATTTTCTTTCACGTATTAGTCAAAATTATAATATCTAACATATTTTCGTTGAGTGAGTGTGCCTACCTATATATATACATATAGAATCGCTAGGATTAACTTCCTAAAAAAAAGTTAAACTAGTAAATGGACTGTAAAAACATTATTTATTATTGTTGTGAAGTAGCTCGTTGTGCTTGGTACCAGTTTCGATACGTGACTAAATTATTATCACAAAGATAAAGATAAGATATAAAATACTAATAATAATAATAATATGGTAAAGACTAAATAATCAAAGAAGATGGAATCCAAAACATTGATTCCGTCTAGATGTAAAGTATTTTTTCAAACTTTTAAGACTACTATATATGTTAAAATTATGCACGTATTGTTTGCAACACGACCGTTCTGAAAAACTCAATGCTTTCTAAATCCTGTAGTATTGCTCGATGAACATCTTATTTTAAGTTTTTAAACACGTATATTTATGCGTATACTTAGACATTTTAACGTTCATTGTTCTACTTATATATTTGTATACAATAATACTGATCGATTCCATAACTAAATAATGTATGTAAACAAATATACAAACAGGTATACACTTACATTACTTATAAATCTAATGGGTCCTTATTAGCTAAACTCATAATTTCATTCATTGGTTTATGTATATATATATATATATATATATAGGTATTTAAAACTAATACATGGGATAATGGATCTTTAAAAGTTATTCGTGTTATTAGTCAAGGAGAGTATAAAACTATAGTAAGAAGTTTGAGTGAATTTAAATTTCCTTCAAGTTTTCTGTTAGTCTAATGTATCCGAGCATAATAATCATGTGGTGGATAACACTTTTTAATTATGAACGTTGCATATTACGTATATATATATATATATATGTAATACGCATATATATGTTGTCCTAACAGTCGGATAACGAAGAAATGAATTTAGACGCAAGTAAATTACTATTGAGAATGTATTAATTCAAATATTTGAACGTTCCGCAGTTGCATAGCTTTTCCGTCTGAAATACTATGAGAACGAAAACACTGCCTATACATTTGTCATGGACCGTTTTCTCGTGTCTAACCGGTTCAATTGCAATCAACACCACGGTATTATAAAATTAATCAATTAATAATAATAAATTATAATAAAATATTATTATATATTTATCTTATTTTATCCGAGCTCACTCTCAGGCGAGACCAACTGAGAAGATCCCGTGTTAACTCCGTCCATATTTTCCTCGATTTTTCGATATACATCAAGATTAAGCCATTTAAAAAATAGGCTAAAGCCGATCATATTCCGGGTGTGTGGCCTGAGAAAGATACAGGAGGACATGCAATGGTTGATATTTATTTATATAAATCAATATGTTGACCTGACCGGTATTATTACTTATTACTTTATTGTTATTATCATAATTTATACATTATATCCTTATTTTAATATCAATGTATAGTTGTAAATGTGTTACAAATACTGTCGTAATAGTTCATCACGGTGCACGAGCCTCGGCGAAACCCTCGGATGAGGTTATTGTAAATATATTAAATGTCGTGTGTTACGAGGGTGGCCCATCCTCGTCTTTTATTTTTATAATTTAAGATTCTATCAATTTTAATCACGTTCGAATTTTGTGCCGAATAGCTTGCCCGACATAAAAAAAATCTGAATAAATAAAATAAAACTTTTTTAATATGTTTGAATCACTTGTGTCATGTTGTTTAAATATCATTCCTTTGTTCGTTTATTCAATGATAAATCCCATGTACTCTGATTGAGGCCTCGGCTACGGGTTGTCGACCTTGCTCACAGCGGGTTCGTCTATCGACGCTCGATAAGAACAGACGTGGTGGCATGTTTCCACAATTGTAATGATAACCAAACGCCATAGAGAATCGTATACGTTCATAGGATATCCCGTAATTATTATAAGAAAAAAATAAATTATATAATGAAAGTATTATTTTGGATGATAATTTCGTGTTATCAATTTTATTATTAATTTTAAACGAGGATATAATAGGTATGTTAAGATAACCATCGAAGTTTCACAACAGCATATATTGTGAAACCAATTTACTTTATCTATCTACTCGTTTATAATTCACTGTTACCAAATATTTATTACATTATTTGGAACAATGAAGGGGGATGATCATGATAAGTACGTGAATAAATATTAAACAAAATCGAACATTTTAATTTTCAGAAAAAACTT
Source organism: Sipha maydis (assembly GCA_034509805.1). NCBI lineage: Eukaryota > Metazoa > Arthropoda > Insecta > Hemiptera > Aphididae > Sipha > Sipha maydis. The sequence goes on along the minus strand of JASXSY010002491.1, from coordinate 136,030 downwards.
ATGGACAGTTAATACATAATTAACTCAAATTTATATAGAAACTTATCATCGATATGTATTTGAAAATATAACAAATAAACTCAAAAGTACGATCAAAAACTTCAAAATCTTAAAATATATAGTGATTTTATAATATACAAGATTTAGCATGGTATTTTTAATCTCCAGTATGCGAAAAGAATTTCGGTTATACCATTATGTTATTTTTTTTAACCACCGAAAAATATATGAAAAATGCTTTAAAAACCCTATTTCGTATGAAGTTATCTTTTTATTGTAATTTTTTGAAGACTATACATACTATAATTTTTTTTCTTTAATCGGCATAAAGTAGAATGAACTTTAAAATAATTTTTAGAATATTATTTTCCTCTTCCTATAGATCCGTCGTTATTTTTTAAATCAGTCAACCAATTTTCAGAATTTTAACTACGAAATTGTTGTTAAATTATATAGATCAACAAAGGATTTAAAGCGACATTTTTAAAAGTATTTATTTAAAATAAAATGTAAAATTATAAACCCTATTATATATTTGTGTATTTATGCATATATTTTTAAATAAATTTATTTACAACATGTATCAATTAAAAGTGAAGGGAAGATTTTACAAAGGAACAAAAAGCTTTATTCAAAATTAATTTACAAGAATTGCTATTTTAGAAATCAAATAGTGAATTTTGCAGGTTTACTTTATATGTGTAGCTGTTATAAAATTCATATTATTTAATTTAATATAATCTTCTTCTACTTCTAACTATTTGGAATCGGTCACCTTTGTCCTTAAGCTCCACTCTTCTCGATTTTTTACATTCCCATTAACAGTCCTAATATCATTGTCAATCAGTCTCCAACCATCTCATTTTTGATCTTCCTATTCCTTTTTCCCTTTGAAGTTTATTTTCATATTCACTCTTAGTTAGAGCATCACCTGTGTGGCTTCGTTTCTCTAGCTCTAAAGGTGTTGAAACGGACAAAATGGTAGGGATCGGTGGAATATCTAATTAAGTATTAAGATGATAAGTTGAACTCTTGTAAATCAAATAAAAATTGTATTATATGGCGATTCGCGCCTACGATATATAAAATAATTAAACAAATTACGTAAGCGATTAGCGCTTCTGCTATGCACAATACAAAATATAAAAATGGTAATTTGTGTCCACAAAACAAAAGTATGATGTAACGGTATAAAGTGAACGACGAAGGATAACTGACGACCTTTTGAGCGGCCGTGTTAATCTATGCGCATCGGCGAGCCGTCGTTGGCCGATAACGCGAAATTTGCATAATATTATATTACAGCGATTTCCAGACTTTTACAGCCACGGAACCTTTTTTTTAAGCAGTATTTTTTCGTGGAGCTCTATGAAATATTTAGTACTAAATATTAAAATTAAATATTAATTACAAGACATATTATACTTGATACGTATTCAAAGAGAAGAAAATTCAAAACGAGATGGTATACATTTAATATTATATGTATTTATATATATATCTGACCGGGAAAGAACTGGAATGGAAAAGTACATTATCTAAAATTAAAAAATCATATTTTCCTATTAAGAATTTAATATTGTTTGTTTACTTATAGGATGAATTAAATTTGAGTTGATGGAATATTATAAAAATATATACGATAGTTATTTTAAATAACGATCAATAATTGTTACGTTATTAAATAGTTAATTATAAAACCAACGGAGCCCTTGAGGAACAATTACGGAGCACAGTTTGGGAACCGTTGTTATATTATAACTCACAAAACAATTATAACATAAAATTAAACGATATAAATATTGTGGTGATGTGTGTGTGTCGTGTTATCTGTGAAAAAAGTATCTAGTTTTCTGGTTTTTTAAATTACCCTTTTATCTTTTTCTTCGTGCTTTTCTCGCAACTTTTTGTATTTTTTGCCACTTTTCCTTGACCTAACATCACTCATTATGATGTAATAATATGAAGAATTATAATAAAAATAAATAAATACGTCGCAGTGTAGCGGTATACTAATTAGCAGAATAATGTTCTTATAAGGAATACGTATAATATTTTTTATAAGTAAGAGAATCACGAAAATAAAATATAAGTGACAAAAAATACGTAGTTTATTGGCTATCGCCATAATATACCTATGATTATATTTAAATAAACCGTTTCCGGTAAATACATAGTTTTCAAAACCATTCAGTGAGTGGCCTACATGGCTAATATTCATAAATTATAATATAATTTTGTAAATACATTTTTTTCCTTAAGTGCGGCAAATTTGCCGCTCCAACAAATTTGCTGCTCACCTGATTACTTTGCCTCTAGGGTAACCCGACGCTAACTCTTATTATTTTTGTTTCTTTTCACCTCATCACATGCCAAACTTTCTCAGTCTATCTAGTCCACTATCGACGATATACCAATACCACCTCTTACATATTATTTTCTTATTCTATCTTGTCTCGTCACTTCACCCTTCCAACTAACTATTCTCATTTCCACAACACTCATAATCTGTTCTATTCTCCTGTCAACAGCCGAACACTCCGAACACATAGTACAGTTGATTTCATTACATTCCTATAAAATTTACCTTTCAGCCTCATTATAATTCTCTTAGCACATAAAACGCCCGACACTTATCTCCATTTCATCCAACCGAATCTGTGTTTTATATCTATGCTAAAGTTATACGGGGTGATACGGTACGCGATGGCAACCGGTACACCGTACAGGTACCGTCGCGACCTAATCTACACTTTGTCAACCACCACCACGGGATACGACAGCGCGATACAGTCAACTCTCCCCACCTTGTCGAAAGACACAGGACGGGACGGGAAGACAGGTCGGCTTGACGAGTACCGGTCGTCGGATATTTCCGAAAACGATAACGGGCTGTTTTTCCGACACCGCGGAACGACCAACACCGCCGATCGCCGTTACAATTATCGAACGCGAAATATTGTCTTTTTTTTTTTTGTTGTTCGTGTTGGGTTTTTTTTTGTGATTATTTTTTTTTTACTCAGTAATATAGAGTTACAATTGAATGGTTGTAACTATTTACCATAAAAAAAAAGTGTTGAACTTAATCGAATTAATTCGGCGTTGTGCGCCAGTCATAACCGCCGCCAACTACGTGACAGGGGTCCTTTTGTACAAATGATTCTTAATATTTAAAGTTCTCTATTTCATCTAACACATCACCGCTTATTGTCATTGGTATTCTTATACCTTCAAATGTTGGTATCTTCCTTTAAAGTTGTACCATATTTAACTGTTAAAAATAAAATACTTTGGAAATATTGAGTATATTAAAGTTTCATTGTAACTTATAGCTTCCATCATTGTGTTCTTATTGGAAAGTTATTACAATCGCATTTCTGTAGAACTTTGAAGTTTATACAAGTATAGGTAAAGTTCTATGGTTTAAAATATAATTATAATGTAATACGCATATAAGAACAGCATTTAATTTCAAGCTTATTATGCAGCATATGCTATTAGATGAGTAAAACTATTTCGATTGATTACGTAGTGTGAATACTATTAGGGTTGTATTAGCTATGTAATCTACTATCTTAATTATCCATTTTTGTCCGGGAAATATTTTACTATTCTTAATTAGGGCAACCATTTCGGTATAAAAAAAATAGATTATATAAAAAACATTATAATTATCGGATATTTTAAGGATATTTATTTTAATTTTATTATATTATATTGGTTTACACATAATATTGATCAGTAATTATTGATAAACATAATAAGTAAAAATAAAATATTTTCTAACTAACGATAAGCGAAAAAAAGTATCATTTAGCCCAACCCCAAAACTATTTCGTCTCTTAAAAAAACATTTATCAACAAATCTTCTAACGATGGATCTATATATAATAATAAGTATATCCCAAAATTTCAAATGAATCAGTATAAAATGTGTTTCTGTTGGCTGATCAGTCAGTGTGTCTATAAATAATGCGAACAGTGGTGTTCGCATTATTTATATATTATAGATTAAATTACATTGGAACGAAGTCAAGAACTAACACTTAAAGTACATAATAAATTGAAAAATTATCCGATTATAGAGCGATTTTAATTCGTATTCAAAACACAATTGTGTATTTAATGATTATACGCAGAACTGTTCTTGCGGAAAAATGATCCGTCTTGTAACACTCTTATTATCGTATTAATTAGTTATAAAATATACTCATTCAATATAAATATAAATATATTCATAAATTTGTGTAATTTAATATTAAACCTCAGTAAGAGAAAATCATCTTAGTTTAAAAACATAGTATATGAAATAAATTCAAAACATAATTTAATATTAGCATATAGAAATCACTTGATTATAATTTCAGTACAGGTAATAGGTATTATTAATTATGGTATATATTACTCATCTCAGTTGCATCACATTCATACGAATATCTGAACCAGTGAGTATTGTTTGAAATAACTTTTAAGTTTACTGGAAATCATATCACTGGACAGTAAGTTATACCTGTACAGTATCTGAGCCCCTAGAATACATAGAGCACCTTTTTGCGGCTGGTTTTTTCCTGCCGTTATAAATAAAAGCATATCTAGTGTTGAGTTTCATAGTTTATTTGAGACAATGCTGGAAATGGTTTATCGAGGGTTAAATTAGCGTATTGCATTGAGTGTACATAATAGTAATTAAAAAGTACAAGAACTCCAGATAATAATGATTCACGTCGCACTACTTTATTTTATTCTACAGTGCGAGTAGTTTCGGGGTCCTGTTATTTTTTCACATCAGGCGAAACCTTAGAATTGATGTTCATTGCTCGCACAGTGCACACTAACGAGATACGCCAAACAGAACGTCGGTCGTGAAGATGGTTTACGAGTTGTTTTAAGCTTCCGTGCACGTTCGCAACGTTTATATTGACGTTGAATTAACAAGATACCTATCTAATAAGCCGAGACATGACTGCCGCGGCGGTGTATAAGTTCATTGTATTATTCCGTTTATTATATATCATTTATGTGCAGGTTAGGAAAACTTAACGACGACTAGTCGCAATGTTGTGCGTCGGAAAACAAATTGTTCAACGTGTCTCGGTGGAGGAGAGGAGTGGATAAATAAATATCCTCTGGTCCAGAACGTACGTATTAACTCGCAGACACATGTAAAATAATAAATAAAAATAATAATAAAGGATGTTGTGACCGTGTATTATGCGTACTCGCAAACGCTTCTTAGTCTGATCCACCGCAGATGTCTGAGCCGATGAATCCGCTGTAAAAGCATATTTTATACTCATACATTATACAACATTACAACCGACGGTTTTATACTGCGCTAATGGCGTATAATGCGATGTACACTACTTGCACCGAGAGAGAGAAAAAATAGTTGCCTCACCCGTATCATAATAATATCGTAATTTTCACCATTCAATTTTCCGCGAAACGAAACAATAGTCTCGTTATTTGTGCATTTCGTTCAAGTGCGTTACACCTAATACAATTTGGAATTTTACGGTTCAGCGTTATATACGTTACGGTTTTTAATGCGTGTGACTTTCGTGAATGTCAAAGTCGTGAAGTATTCATAACGAAAATGAAAAAACGTGATATGTTCTTCGGAAAAAACTATAAAATTACTGACATCTAGAAATACTAGAAAAGTATTGACTTCCGGTCAAGTTGCTTCGAAAATATACAAGTAATTTTTTTTTAAATCTTACAAATGCTGTCAGTATTTTCCAATGAAGTTCATCTTTAAATTTAATTAAAAATTTATTTCTAACCAAGGGAATCCCGTAAATATTGTTAGGAAGATAATCCGTTGAACCATATCCACCCAAAATAATGTTTGTACCTTGATAATAACTAACAGTTCTCTTCTTCAGTACAAAATTATCAACAGTTATAAATTATAATTTATTTTTATTCCCATATTTTTTATCTCTACTTCAGTAGGGGTTATAAAAAATAAATCATTGACGTTTTGGATAAATCTAATACACTCATATTCCTTTATAGATAGATTAATTAAAATAGATTTTCATTCTTTTCATATGAGTATTTTATTTTAATAATACAAAGTAATGAATAATATTTTATTTTAACAATAGTTATTTGTAATGGAAACTTTTTTTTGTATAATCATAGAACCATATTTTTTAATTATAATCTAATAAAAAGTAATTCGATTTACCTATTTGTTTTCGATGATAAAATATTTCGCAAAATTGTTTATTTTTCAAAATTTCCACTTGAGCTCGTTATTATACAAGGTACGGTTTCAGTGAATAGAATAATCGTGCGTCCCATTCAATAATATATATGATAGGCGAACATGGCGTGTGGAGTACGCAAACAAATGCTGTATTTTTTATTATTTTTTGCTTTAATGTGATCGGATAGTTGGTCGTACTTTAGTTTATTTGAATATCATCCGCACACTTATACTTACCAAAAACTCGGTCGTAAGTAATCCATGCGAGAAGAACGAAAATGTTTCGTGTAGAGCTTGTAAAATTGTATACGAAATATACCAGTCACATGGAAATTACTTTCAATGTGTTGAAGGGTGGTGGTGGTCGAAAACGAGGCTGACGAAGAACGAAAATAATAAAAACCTAATTTTTTAATTTTTTAATGATTCGCATTTATAAAGTTTTTTTTTTTTTATATGGCATGCAACTGATTAGTTTAATTCTCCCGTTAAAAAAAAAAAGTCCTGACCGCCTGTTGCACGTTCCGTTTGAAACCACCATAACACGCGATACCTACTCGTGTGGTGTTAAAATATCATAGTGCAAAGGCATACGTATATATATGATGTATAATGACCTATTGTCATCGGCCGCTGGCGTAATGCATAAGCTTAGGGGTTTTGGTACGTGCGATGAATGAACATATTTGAATTAGTTTTTTTTTTGTCAATCCACTCAGCTTCTCCAACAAGTTAATAAAATTGCAATCGATATCTATATCATTCATATTGCATTCAGCGTGAGCGGTACTGTATCGTGTTGCGTGCCGATAACAATCGATACAAGTTTGATCAACGCTGTACGAACTTGAAATACTTACAGGCATTTACATTTGCACCAAATATGCAATATAGGATGCCTACATTTATCCAGAAACGCTGTTTTGTATCGGGGCCGGAGTAATTTTAATCACGGGCTCCTTACCCTCCTTACGTTCGTTTAGAGCTATCTCTCGTCTTGCCGACAACGTCTCCGAAAATTCTTCATGTATCTGCCACCAATATTATATTTGCATTTCTAAAATCCAATGCAAACGTTGACCTGTTGGTGCATTCCATCGTCAACGTCTTGCATTCGTCATCCTATTTTTTCGAGTACTACGGTCCGTTTACAATTTTTCATTTCTTTTCTTCATCTATTTCCGACATTTCACCATTACCATCTACGTATGGAATCATAAAACGAATATGTGGTTTCAAGATAGTTCACATATAGATAAAAATAATACATCCATTGCCATATCGCCTAATGCAAATAAATTATAAATTAATATACATACATACATATATATATATATATATATATATATATATATATGTGTGTGTATAAATAAAGCTAAAAACTACATTTTTTCAATATAATTTACGAGGATAAGAATATAGGAATAAAAATATTCATAAATTAATGATTTTTTTTTTTTTATATTTTGTAAAAGGGTATAAAAATAAATGTACTATATTATTTTTAAAAAATGTGATGATAGACATTTTATAAAGTTTATTCTTCTAAAAATGTTTTAATTTTTAATTATATTAACCTTGTGGTGTTATTTTAATTTTATTTTTTATTAAGGAAAAAGTGTTTAACTTAATTATTATAATAATATTTTGGTTTTGAAATTATTAGAATACGAAATAAGATTAAGGTTATATTAAAGTATCGTGTATAAATATAGCATTGTGTTTTTATATTCACTCATAAAATGCTTCCAAATATAAAAAAGTATCTGTGTCCTTTAATAAAAAAAAAAAAAAACATTATGAACGTTTCTATTACTTTAATATATATTAAAATAAATATATTTTCCAGGAACACTTTACATATCTTAGTTCATATTGATTACTAAGTTATATCCATTAACGTGTTGTATGATTCAATTAAATAACGTGATTTATATTTGATTTGATTTTTAATTGACATTTATCAACACCAGAAGTACTGATATTATTTACAAATATCCATTTTACACACAATATTGTTCTAAATTAATTCTAAAATTAAGTTCTAAAATTACATTTTATCATTAAATGCGCGTTCTGATAATGCTTTAAATTGAAAACTAGAAATCGCAGTGGAAACTTCTTGTTGATATTAATAAATTAAACAATTGCTGTCAATGCCATTACTACAGTTATGAATCACAAATCACAATCGAATAATGAATTAACATTATCGATTAAATTTCACTAACAAATTCTGTGCTTTACTTTTTAAAATTAATTTATTAGTTAGATTTTGGAACAAAAATAACACTATTTCCATACGTAGCAGTATACTATTTAAATTTGAATAAAATTAACGACATTATAAAATCAATGCAAACGTTCGAACGGAGCGAGCTATTATATACTATCGAAAATCACTATGATTTCTATTTGATTTTTTAGATTCTGAAAAATATGAAAATAATGACGAAATATACAATTTGATCAAATGAAACTCAGATAATACACCGGAGTAGTGTTAAAAAAATGTTATACAAGATTACTTTGTAATAATTCTAAAATTAATAATTGACATTATAACATGCCCGAAGGATATTCTTCAAAATCATTATATTATAAAAAGTAAAAGTAAAATTAATTTTACGATGTCATTTGAAACGAATCATTTTTTATGATTTATAAGTTCATTTTTATTTTGTCCGACCAATAATTTATTTTTATTTAAACTGAATGACATTCTAATTTGTATTTTTAAAAGATATTTTTAAGACTTTAATGTTTAAAACATTGTATTTATAAGCTTGGAATTTCAACAAACCAACATGTTTGTGTATTTAAAAATAAAACGTTTAATAAAACTCGGAAAAAGTGAAAAAAAAAATATACAAAAAATATGTAATAACATATTCTGCATTGCTTTATAAATTGAATAACTATTTTTTTTTTATAAAATTTTCCATACAAGCTTCATGATTTCCGTGGAATTATTAACCTGGATAAAACCTACAATTATTTCGAATGAAAACAATTGTCAGATAAGAGTATTCGAAAATTTAGATATGCATATACCACATAAAACAAAACGTTACGTGTATCTGTTCACTATTGTTATTTGAAATCTAACTTCGCTATAAGAATATTGTTTTTTTATTTTTGTCTAATATCACGTTATCGATGTTTCGATGTTTACTCTTCACTCGGCTTGTAAATTTCCAAGCGTTATCGATGATATACGAAATCCGTACCGATCGCATGGGCTTGAATGAATTCAATATCCCGCTTTAAATTGTATTTGTTCCTCTAGTGCGCGTGTACGTACAGCAGTGAAATTCGCATGAGTTTAAAATTTACCGTTCTTATATTATATTTGTATACCATCGCGTTTCTTTTTCTATTTGTTAATGGCTTATGATACATATAGCGGTATTAAAGTTTAAAAATATTTGTATACCAGAAGTTAAAAAAAAAGAAAAAAAAAAACATTTCAATTACGTTTTTTACAAAAGGCATTTTAACCGCAAATAATTTGCAGTCATGACCCCCGACCGTGACTAATATTAGGCGTAAAGATTTTTAACGAGTGTCGACGACTAAACATTTTGTCATGTGCACGAAACTCGCGTGTTTATTATGATAATACGACTGCGGAACAGCGGAGCACGGACATGGCGGTGGGAGAGTGTAAAAGAGAAGGGGGTGAAAAAAAAACACTAAAAAAAAAAAAAAAAAATGTTATATAATTACCCTTGACGAGTGAATTTACATTTAAGCCGATTCAAAGCTATCAACGTTGAAAAATTAGGTTACCGTAATGTTTAAGTTGCGTTCGTTTGAAACACTACGCTTGACGGTGGTCGGGTGGTTCGAGGTGTATGTACTCTCGTCTCGCTGTTACGTTCCTCGTTACGACGGCGGCAGTGGCGCGTCTAACCGATGGGCACGGATACACGTCGTTAGAGCCGTTCACGCGGCCAGCGCAGTTCCGGGGGCTGATGAGAGGCGGTACCGGTGGCAGGGGATGTTTTGGGACGCGAGCACGGTTTTAAATGAAAAGCAAACGAACCGTCGTCGTGTGTGTTTATGTGAATGTGTGCGTACTCTATAATTTTAAGTAATAAATGTCAGCGGAAACAAAGAGACACGAAAAACTTAAAGCTGGGGGGCGTATTGAGTATGTGCGTTGGAGGGGGGATAAGTCCGAGTAAATTATCATTCACTATCGTCGACGTGATAGCGATGAGAAATATAGACAAATGGTGTTCGGAGGAGATAGGTGAACTGACTGCAGCGAACGATCGGGGGTTTTTTTTTTTCCGCAAGGAAATATTGTCGTGATTTTCGCGCGTAAGATTCCTTTCCGTTTCCGGCCGCATGCAGTCACTACAAGTGGTCACAAGTCCACTCGCCCAACACCCCCACCCCTCTTACACTCACCTATCCTACCCAACGAAATTCGCCGTTCGGAAACAATATCAATTCCGGTCCCCCGAAAGCAATATATCGCGTTATCGGCATTTCGCTCCGATAAATTCCCATCAGCGTTCGGAGCAGCTGGTTTTTGCGCCACCCGGATTGTCGTCATCAGCATGCGAACGGTCGTAGAAGTTTTTTTTACGGCGACGGCGGCAACGGCATCGTTATCCCTTTAAAATTGGAATACCTCGTGTTTCTTCAGGACGGTGGTGTTCGCCATAGGGCACCACGTACATCCATTATGCCAACTCATTATTCTTCGTCGTGGGGCACAGCTCCTCACTCGGATCGGAGAAGTTTGACCGATGCACGCGAATTATTTGACGTATTTGATATGCGTGACAAAACGCTGTGGTTGTTCCGTTTTGCGTATACGCCACGTGAGTTTGATTTTTTACTCGTAGGTTGACGGAATGTTGTCAAACCAATACGATCGGGTTTTTTAATATGCTTAAGCGGAGGGCGAAATATTAACCTGTGTTCGTTCCAATCAACAGCATCTAATCGTATTATTGTATTAATTTAGAAAATTCTCTGATAAATAATGAGCACGTCCAAGAGGTCGGAAGACTATTGATTTCAACATCGTTGTTTATTGAAAGCTCCATATGAAATTACGTACAACACGATGATATTTGAATTGATATAATAAAATACATATAATTTTCAAAACTACAAAAAACTACGGAAAACCGGGAGATAATATTCAATTGTATCTACAACTACATAAATCTACTACTGGTTGGAAGCTTTTTGTTGCCATTTTATATATTAGTGCCAAAGACGACTGAAATTATATTTACCGTTAGATAGGATAGATAACAGCCTCGGATTTTCATAAACCTTGTTTTTTTTTTTTTGAATTCAACTTTCGTTGTATAAAATAACTATAACCAAAATATAATATTAAAAAAAAAAGAATAATAATAAAAAAACCCAGCGTAAAATGCCAAATTTGTTTTTTGCCTAAGAGCCTCTAAATACGTTAATCAAGCCCTGTTTACAATTTAATCATTTGATCACCCACTTTTTTGACATTAGTAGATTGGTTTGTGTTTTCAGATAAAACTGATAAATGCGCGTTTCCCGATGAACCGTGATTGAGTCCCGAACTAAACGTTTAATTGTGTACTGATTTATTGTGCTCGGAGTACACTGCAGTGTAGTTAGTGAAATAACGGTACAACATATGTCGAATTTAAAACCATTTTAATTTTACAACGTAATTAAATGTAATTGTAACGTAAACGTAAAATTAATACAGTTACGCTAATGAATAATAATTCCATTAAACGCAGTGTTGAGCGCGACAAAAATAAACTTAGATATAATTGCGTTTAAAACAATTGACCAGCATGAATCATAAACATACATGTACGTTTACATTCAACGTTTCCCCAAATTGTGAATAATATAAAACCATTTTTCACCGAAATCAGCCATCGGTATTGTTATACGTTTAATATTTTTTATTATATTTTATACTATATTAATGAAAACCGGGGGTAAAACGTTTTATCCGGCATAATGGACAAACGCGTCGCTTTCTGGACGTAATGCATCATAATGTTTATTAAACTCGTTAGTCACGCCAAAAAGTAGATAATTAGTCGTGCTACTAATCGATATTGGTGTGCATGGCAATATAATAATGTACTGAGGCGTATACTACGTAAACGTTATTATTCGAAAAAAACGTGAATAGTTGTTATTTATATATTTAAAACACGTTCGGTTAGTGTTCGTTCCCAATTTAAATGTATCGACCGGATCCAAAAGGTTTGGTCCAAAAAAGATTGAAAGTCACTCTCTGATGCTATGCCCATATACATAATACGCGTCTACCATCGGCTTGATGTGATTAACGACCCTCGGACTTTTAGATCTTCTACATTTCCGTGATAAATGTTTCGAATTCGATTCAACCATATCACAACTAAAATACTTGAATCGAGAAATTATATATATATATATATATAAATTATTAAAAAAAAATAAAATCGAAATAATAAAACAATTACTTTTATTGAAAATATTTCTTTAATTTTATATTACGAAATATATAAGAATTCTGGAGTATTTGATTTTCATATTTATATTAATGTATAACAATTGATATTCATGTTGTTTATTTATTTTCATATATCATTAAATTTCTGTCCAAAATCATTGAATTGTGGTTAAATAAAAAATAATAATACGTTCTTACGTTAGTTGAAATTTCATACCATTAACTAATTTCTCTTTACCGAAAATCATTATAAGAAAAGACCGAAACCTCTAGAAATATGAGACTTTCCAATCTTGCTATTCATTAATCAGTCATTCAAGGATGAATGAATGATATTGCTGTATTAGTCGTTTGAACATGAAATCAATTTACCACTGTTTTTGTAAAAACGATTCTAAGCGAATGGATCGGTTTATTTTTCTAAATAAGGTCGGAGGAATTTTAATTGTTCTAACTTTGGCAAAAAAAAGGCATTTTAAAATTTTGGAAAATCAAAAATTGTGTTTATAATCCACACAAGTGCCATTGAAATATTTCGAATTTATGAAATATTTTTAAATGCTAATAGAATTACTCAGTAAATAATACAAGTCATTATGATTAATATTAATAGGATATCGAATAAATAACTACAATCGTGGAATATCTGATTTTGTTAAAATTTTGTTTCGTAACGCCTATAAAACTTATTTGTGATTTCCCAGGACCTATATTTTTTTAACTACAAAAAAAATCTTATGAAACATCTTTTATCCAATTATCAAGCCTAAGTTTAAAATTAAAAAATGTTTGAATATTTAACTACAAATATGTAATGATTATTCTTGAGTTTTATAATTCGTTAAAACTCAATATTTAACGCTCGTAAATTTTATTTTTTGAAATAAGCTCAACATTATATTACATTTTATAGACTTTCTATTAAACTAAAATAATTTATGGAAAATTTAGAAAAAAACTAAGAAAACATGAAATTTTTAATTATATTTTAACGCCACACATAATTTTTTATAAATTATACCATCTATAGCAAATTTAAGTTTTAAGGAAAAATGTAATGTTCTTTTAATAAAAAAAAATTACAATTTTGATAAAACCAGTATATTGTAAATTTAATTGTTTTTTTTTCTAGGCTTTTCATTAGTTTTTCACATTATTTAAAAAAAGTAATCCTTTTGGTTGGAATCGTATAAATAGAAACAAAACCAATAAAAAGAATTCCACATAGTAGCAAAACCAATACATTTCTCAAAATCTAAAACTAAAATGATTTTTAAAGAATAGGTACATCATTTGAACTATAAATAGTATTCACGTGAAAAAGTATAACCTTTTTAGTCTCGATTTGTTTTGTACCATGAAAAAATATGTTGTATCGTTGAATAGATATTTTCTCTCTTTCATATAATATAATAATTTATAAAAAAAAAAACAGATCCAACTCTATTTACAAGAGTTGTAACAACTAAGTTATAATTATTTTATAATTAGATTGGAAATAAAAAAGATTATATTATTATAGTATTTTATTTTCACATTTTATAACAATCAAATATTTATAATCTGTATATTAATCGTCGATAAAACTCGTATGCATCTGTTTTCATTTTCGTATGAAATTTTTTCATGTAGGAAATTTTCTATAATATGATTTTATATAATTACTATACCTAATTATTCTAATAGAAAAAATTATATACGTATATTTTTAGTTAAATTATACTTAAACATTTTAAATAAGATGAATACAATAAGGATTAATTTTTTTTTTTTTTATCATACTTTTGAGAATTCATGGAATATCGTTTATAGAGGGCAAAAGTAATATCACAATTAAAAAATACTCTTTGAAAATGTAAAAAGGAAGCTTAAAGAGTGATTTGTTCCCATATCTTTCCTTTTTCTTAAAAATACTTCACTGAGGTGTTTTATATTGTGTTTTCTTCTTGAAGATCATTTTGCGTAAGATCTTAGTCCTTATGTCTATATGAATTGTTATTTCTTGGTAGTATAAAATATCAAACCAATAACAAAATTGTTGTACAACATGAGCCTATAAGACAAAAAGAGTTACATGTAGTAAAATATACTTACAGAACTTTAATAATACTAATAATAATTTTGTGCATACAAAATGTACTGTTAGAACTAATAATGCACGTTTAATCTCATGAAGCATAACCATATGAACATAAAGTTTAATTTCCCGAAGGAAATTAATAAATAATATAACACCGCACCAACTGTGATAGCAGCTGTTTAACAGGGATTTTTTAAAAATTTTAATTTGAGATTATGTATATGAATATATATTCTTAAAGTTATAATTCAACACTCAAGGTGTCTGCAATTTTCATTATATCTTATTCCACCAAAAAATGTGTACGATATTCATTATATGTTTCACGAAATTAATAAATTCTGATTAAGTTAGTTTTTAGTAGGTTTTCCAACCTCATTTTGAGATCTCAAGAGGGTCAACCTTCATCGGTCAGATTAATTAATTTTTGGTGGTCGTGAGGCGGCTGACTTTATTTTTTACCTACTTTTGAGGTCGCTGCATTTGAAAGTCAGAAAAACGATAGCTTAGTACCAGATGTAAATATGATTAAAGCAGATCATCGCTTATTTTTACGGTACAAAGTATTAGACTCGTTGGTCGGTAGCTAGTTGGGATTATTATGTAATACAATAAGATAATATATATATTTATGATAATGAGAATAATAGTATTAGTAATAACAACACGAATTTATTTCGTTTTACAATATTATCTAGGGGACGGTGATTACAATCCACCTATTATAATAAGCCCAAACATCCATACACTTATATAGATGAGATGGTCTCTACAGCCAACACACTTATGCTAAAAAGCCCAGCCTAAGTCTGTAAAAATCACAATGGTTGGGAGTCGACGTTGAACGTGCCGTGGTTGGTGGGCTGATGACTGATAACTTAGCAGGTGTCGATGTTGGTCGTCGGTATTTGGGAATAAATGTTGCTGTAGACGGCAGATGAGGTTCGACAGCCTTTGATTGGTTACTGTCAGCTGTTGCGTCGTAAATTGGCTGTTGTGTGCCGTTTGACAGAAGTTCCCTTCCCGTATCGTCAATAGATATGTAACCATGTCGATAAGTAAGGAGCTGATGATGTGCTGTTAAAATGATCTAATATTTATACTTATTTTCTGAAACAATCTCGAAATGTGATTGGTTGGTGTATTATACTAACCCCATTAGTCCATATAAAATCGTATAAGCTTGCGCATTTCATATCACCGCCGCGGCGTGCAGGTGGACCTGGGCAAGACCGCCATTTCGTTTAGAAAAATTTGGTTGTATGTGGGAGAGATGTTGGATCCATTACATAATAATATTGAAATAGAAACTAAAGTATGAAAAAAAAAATAAAAAAAATTTTAGTTAATAATTTCAATAGAATATTTAATCAATTTTAAATTTTTTTTTTTTATACAAGCTATTGAATTTATAAAAATTAATATTCAAAATAAAATGTAGATATTGTTATATTATATAAAAGTTCTATGATTGATAATCTAAATTCAGTTTTGAACTATTTTTAACCGTTTCATAATAACAATTAAGTTATATATCTAATACCTTTGTACAAATGAATGAAAATAATCAAGATTTTTTTTTTCTTTTAGTCTAGTACACATAATCTGAAAATTCCAACATTTCAATGTTTTTCTCCGCTTTACACAATTTGATACAAATTTGCTAAATACGAGTATAGCTGATTTTGAGCATATTTAATTTGTTCTTCTGTTAAATATATTTTATTTGAATCATTGCCTTCAGAGGAATGAGAATTCTTTGACCAAGGACATAATTTAGTAGTGTTTGACTACATTACATCTGACAAAGTTCGGATCAGCTCTATAATTTATTGATTTAATTAAACATTCGAGTAACCATTTCTGGTCCAAAAACGCTAGATATCTGAAAAACATAATATTATTCTAATTTAATATTCACGTTAAAATAATATCTATAAAACATCAAAAGCGTTCGTTAATACAGGTAAATAGGACATTTTCGAAATAACACACACGGGATTCTGTTAAGGTAATTGCATGCAATCTCCATCGTTTTATTACTAAATCGGCTTAAATATCGAATACAATTATTGCATGACAGATGAAAAGACATATGATAACGTCAAAGGTCAAACATGATACACGACAATTGACATAATACCATCTTAACGAGAGTTTCTTAACATCATAACAGTATCAGGTACGTTCGTGTGTGTCATCTCCGCATATCATTCGCACCATAATTTTTCGATGCTGTTGTTCAATAATCAGGGTGTATGCGTTTAATTACTATATTTTACACTTTAAGTAACAAACACCGTTGTGTTGCTGTGTTGCTCAATTTATATATACAGGTATATATATATGTTTCACGAGATTAACGAGCCCTTGGAGTTCCGCAACAAGAGCTATAAATATTAATCAGAGAACTTTAGAGTGTCTAGTGCTGAGATAGTGCCATATCATTGAAATTCCACTAGTTTACTTTGTCTACGGGCATTTGCAACCGTTTTACGAATGCCGAATAGTCACGTTACAGTTAATAATCCAGTTTTTTTTTTTTTTTTTTTTCTATTGTATTTCATAGATAAATAAAAATATAACACCGATAAAAGATCTAATAATCATGTCGTTGACGTTGGTAGTACTGATATTATTTTTTAAGCTTTAAATAATCAATTTCTGAGTGTATTTCTTATCGTTTCCGTTACAAAAAGTTAATAATAAAATACATTGGCTCTGTACATACCTACAATCTAAATAAATTAAATCCGCATAATTGTTCCTATAGTATTGCGAAAAATTCAATTCTACTATACATATGAGTCACTGAAGTCAATTTAACCGATAACTATCCGTTTAATAACTATTCCATATGTACACATCGAATGATAAAAAAAAAAAAAAATGCTTTAAAACTTTAAACCAAAAACATTTAGATATTTCGGTGAGGGTTATTAGGGATCTTTAAGTTATACTTTTACCCGAGATGACTTAACCAGTGATCCATGGATCACTGAATAATTTTTAAATAGTTACTCGGGGGGTCCGAGAGGTGGTTCTAATTCTTTTTTTAAATAATACAAATTTACTTTACATTTTGCAAGGTCCATTACCTAGAAAATATTCAGAATCAACGCATTAACCGTAACAAAGGAAAAGTTTTTGGCAAGTACCATTCGATTAAAAATTATTATAATTTTTATTTGTATTAAATATATCAATACATTTAAAAAAAAAAAAAATAATAATAATACATCACTACTTAAGACATACCAAATAATGATTTTCTGGAGTTCGTAATAATTTATACGATGTTGTTGAACTCAAATTAACGACATTTTTACGATGTGTGTCTTTTATTTCGTAATAACGACGAGAAACTGACTTATTTTCTTTGTTGTGATATACGAAATACATGGTCTTCTAATGTTCATTGCAAATGTATTATAAACAATTATTTAATTCACGAGTCCTTTTCAAATGAAAATCCCATTTTTCTAAAAAGTTACAAAACATTGATTTTCGGATTGATGTGAACAATATTTTATTGTTGTCAACATTCACTATCCTTTACTCTCTCGTCTAATTAAATATAGTTAAACATCTTGCTCACTAGTCGGTAAGTTAGGAGAAAGTAAATCGACAAATTTTATTAGAATATGATAAAGTAATAATACACAGATCCCGATTCTTAACAAAAATATTAATTAATATATTATTACTAATATAATAAAGAAAAAAAATTGAATTTGTTTTCAGACCCTTATGTTAAGGAGTAACGTATTCACTAGCGTATACAATGATCGTGCGAAACATAATTGATTCGTCCCGTATGTACCTCGAATGTACGTCACAGATATTTTTTTTAGTACAATCTTGTTATTATCATCGGCGTATCGACTCCTTCACGGTACATTACACCCCGATATGTTATTAATGCGAAAGTTCCACGAGCTTAAGTACCCACAGTCTGTATTTTTATTTTATTTTTTATTTTTTAATATTTACGATTACATCGTGTTTTATATGTGCGTTGAATCGCGTATATCGGTCGCATCGTAATTCACTTGAACTATACGAGTTTGATAGTAGTAATAACGCTTATTACATTCTAGGTCAGTTATTGTACCATTCCCCTACACCCTTGATCAGACAATTAATTTTGTTATTTATTATTATTATTATCTCAAATGGTTGATAATGAAATAAATATTTGATCGATTCACTCATAATTGTTTTATCACGAAAGCGTATTCACTGCGTACAATTTAAAATGTAACTATATGTATAACATACTATAATGTGCATAAGAATCGCCGACATTTTTTTTTTAAATGATAATTATTCAAGCAAAACTCGTTTTTTACCGGAATAATAGTTAAAAAATATAAATGTTGAGAATATTTGGTGCGTCTAAATTTTTACCATTAAAAACTTTTTTCATGTAAAAAAAAAAAAAAAAAAAAGGAACAAGTCATTCGATTTAAATTATGAATTCAAGTGAAAATTCCATTTGAACTTCAAAGTATTTAATAATTGAATGACTTTCTCAGCTTTTATTGACAATTTAAAAATGTAAATTATAAAAAAGCAGCGTAAAAACGTAAATTACATATTCACACACGTACGATATGATAATTAAAATGATTAGATTTAATTGTTGTCTTAATTTTTTCATTACGACACGGTTATTAAATAAAAATATATTAGTGACATTATATTATCGTGGAATTCGATGCATGGTGTAATATAGATAATATCAGTTGAGATAAGTGTAATTTTTGATTCACACCAATAAAACATTTAAAACCTTTTCAATGATGAATTCTAATGATAATCCAAAAACGCATTACTGCAATTTAAATATTTAAAGTATTTAAAATGATCATTATCGTATTAAAAAGACAATGGAAAAAATATATAAATAGTATATACTTGTAAGTTAAATAAACCTCAAGCTGTTTTGGAATGAAGAAAATATGAAGTAAATATTTTCTGTAGAATACAAAAAAAACCTGTTAGGTCTCCGGTATTGAGTTTATTTAAATCCGTCCATATTTTCAAAGATATACGCGTGTTTTGTATATAATGTCGTACTTGAAAAAAAAAAAACATAATCATGGACGTACATCATCATACATTTTTTTTATTGAACTATGTTTGCCCATCTACATAAACCGTGATTTCACATTTCTCGTTATATTATTATGTTTTTATATATTTTCATCGTCTTAGCAAATATTTATATTATCACGTTTGATAACTACAACGTCTATATATGTATATACATAATATCAGTTTGTAGAAAAAACGATCGAAACGGCACGTATTCGTCGATCATTTTCAAAACCTCTTTTAAGTACATTTCCACGGAGATAATACCGACGACACCGAGTTTTCGATGAATTCGCGTCTATTCTACCTTATTTTGAAAGTTTTCCTTGTGTCAAATATTTTATTGGCCAGCGTATTGTTGGCAAATTAAGTGTGGTTTGGTGAGTCCAAAGGAAAGAAAATGATCCCCGTATAGAGGAGGTCTTGTCGTTACCAGCAGACACGAAAAACCCATTATAGATAAAATAATGCATTTGACATGAACCTCTCTCTCTCTCTCTAGCTCCAATCTACACATGACCACCTTTCGCTATTAGGCCCTATTGCGTATCTTTGTTTATACAAAGGAGATAGGAATTGTAACATACTATTTTGTTACGACAGTGAAGGCACGCCATTCACATGCATGGATGTTTGTTACTATGTAGTACTCTAAGAGTAGGGTTTGTTAATAATAATAATAATAATAATAATAATAATAATAATAATAATAAAATTAATAATAACAATACAAAAAAAATAATAATATGTTTACACATACAGAAAGTTCGTATGAGCACATGTGCATGCGTATAGTGATTTTACATAATGTATTGTTAAATATTAGAAGTTTTAAATACAAATACTGGTCCGGGATCATATATTATTATTGTTGAAACCATCTTTGTAATCACTAATTGTCTCCATTGCACGTAGTCAGGTAGCATATATTTAATTTTTTTTTAAGAAGAAATATTTATAATCCGCCCTTAAGTAAATCGAATGGGTTTACATTTTTTTTTTACTGCATTTACGAAACTCATCCGCTTATCCTTTGATGAAATCCAAAGATATGGCTTAAAAAATACCAGTTCACAACTGTAGACAAAATGTAAAATCATAGCTTTTTCTATGCGTTACATTATTTTATTTTATACTTTATCAAGTAGTGTAATTGGGATTATTGAATGGAAATAGTACAATCTTACTAATAACTCCAGTACCAAGCTTTATATATTTTTGTAACATCCTTGTTTAATCTAGATACAATAAAATAATAGGGAGGTATTGGAACAACCCGTTCCCCTATTGGTGTCGGTTCAAACAGAAACAAAAAAGATACAATAAAATACCGTCATACTCATGCAATTTTCTATTATATTTTATAAGACAAAAGTAATTTGACAATATCAAAAAAAATTAAAAAATAAAGGAAGTCAAGGCAGAATGTTTCCCAAATATCAACTATCACCTTAAAATCAATTCTGATATATTATTCAGTGTCGAAAATGTACATCAAGATTGAAAATAAGCTTATAATTAATTCGTAACGATTTATACGAGTGGTCGAAGTGACCAAAATATATGAAACTTATATGGATCATGTGTTTTTTCAAATGATTTTAAAATATAGTTAATTGGTTAATTTATTCGAAATTGGATGATTTTTACCATTTATAAACACAGAATTTAACATAAAAGTTATAACCGATACGAATAAATTACTTCGGTAATAACTAATAATTGTACGCAAATTGTTTTTATCGTAAACTGTATTAAAAATTCAAATTGATTGATCTGTTTTGTTAAACTTTTTATCTTGTTTACTTTGAAAATATATTGTGTTTTTAGTTTGCAAAATAAATTTGTTTATTAGAATACAAAAATTAATCAAAGAAATAATTGCTATTGTTTAAATAAAATTATTAAAACAAAATAAAAATAAAACTTTCGTAATTGTAATCATTGCTGAATATTGTACTTGAACAACTAACAAATGTTTATTATAAGTTCATTATTTTGTTCGATACTTATTTATTCTTAAATGAATATTTATAATTAACATAATACTAAGTAAATCAAAGTGGAAAATATTTAAAATTTACATGAATATAATCACTGAGTCTTAGTGCGAGATATATAACAAAATTGTATCTCAAAAGTCGAAAAAGATAAAAGTCATTGATTGGCGACTGCACTTACGTACTTTTAAATCCAACCTAGACGTTCGGGTTAGGGTGCACTGTACGACGGGTGTCCATTAACAAAACGCGCCACAGTCGTGTTTCGACGAATATAGTAACGATAATAAATAGGAAACAATAAATATAATAGTTATATCTCGCAGCAGAGGAACACTGTACAGAATAAATGATGCGCAATAGTACAAGAAATTAAAACTACGCGTCACGGGATGCCAGCGTGTGTACCTCGGACGGTAACGAAAGTTGGTCCTCTTGAGCAGGAACAATCAGCAGTATTTTCGGGCACTGGTCATTGGAAACGATCCGCCGCAGCAACGTCGACGACATTGACAGATCACCCCGGGAAGTTGTAGATTTCGGGATTACAACCCACACGTGCAACACGGCCAAACACGTGGTGGACTCGAAACACGTACCGCTGGACACTGCGGGAAAAAATAGAATACGAGGTGGAGAGTGCTCGGCGTTGCACTATCCCGATGACGAGCCACAACGCAGAGTTGTCGTACAAACGTACGAACTGCAATAAGGAACGTCCGATGATCACACGATCACGCGGTCACGGTCGTCCACAGCACCGAAAGATACGGAACCGGACCGGAGACAGACAGTCGAGCGCCGCTGGTGCATGGTCGGACCGGTTCGCACGAGCACGGTAGATGAAAGGGGGCGCCACGACGTCTCACGAAGATAAAAGTGCACGGCGTGCGTGATAAACTTGGTGAAAAGTATTTGGAATTCTGGAACAAACTCGAGTACGAATTTTTCCTCGCACAGAGCGCTCGTTCGATTTTAGCTTCTGTGGAGTACATTACAGAGTGTTACAAGTGTTTTTGCATTCATAGAGAAACATTTATGGTGACCAACTTATTGGTAAGCGAATACATTTTTGTTTAATACTTCTTATATATTAAATGCCAGTTAAAAAAAATACAAACATTTTTAATCAAATAAGACTACTTGTATGGAATATAGTACACGTAAATATTTGTGACTAGCTAAGATTAATAAAATCATCATCAAATATAGACTACGTGATTTTTAACACTGTATGTAGGCGCCCATTCATGTCAAAAAAAAATTGCGAAACTTCTGTGTTTGTGCAAATACGATATTTGCACAAACTTCGGACACACACGTTCCAATGGCTTGTGCCAACTTCAGTTCAATTTTTGACTTTGTCAAAGTATATTCTATAGAAATTTTACAAGAATATGTGATGTATAAGTAGTATTTATTTTGGCATGTTCTAGGTCCGTGTTCGCTTGGGGATCAATTTCTTTCATTTTCTAGACAAGTTTTTCGTACGCCGTTTCTTTCTTAATTCTATTCGTACAGACTTCGCTTTTAACTTTCCGCAATTCAGGAAACGTATGGTAAAGAGTAAATAAATTCAAGCCAAAATGTTGCATTGTCATCAACTTTAGTCGTCATGTTCTAAAAAATTATTTTTCATTGAGTAAATCTTAGAATAAAAATAATAACAATAAAATATAATTATAATATAAAAACTATACATAGGTAAATGTATTATAAGTAATATTACCTATTCCATACGTTTTTCCAACCGTCTGGAGGTTTTTGACGGTTGATGCTTATCAAAAACTGCCATACACGAACAAATGATTGTTAATTGTGAAGCGCTTGAGCATGATATTTGGAACATATTTTATTTGTTTCAAACCGTTGCGCAACTATTCAAACCATGCCATACACGCTCAATATGTTTGCACAAACACAGTGGTTGCGGAAACTTGTTTGACATGTATGAAAGCTTTTATTTAAAATTTACCAAAATAAAAATAAAATATAGTTAGTAAAAATATATCTAAGACATAAATAAAAGACAATAAAAATGAGTATTATTTAGAAAACGATAAAAGAATAAATATCTAGATTAAAACTATTTTAATTTATTTCTGTTGACTACATATATCATATAGACACATAAGTGATTCATAAACAAGTATATTTAAATGCAACTACTGGCTTATTTATTAGTTTTTAATGAGTTAAATAATTATTTAATGTTGGTACTTTTTCTAATGTAAGTTGGAAAATTTCTAGTCGATCATTTTTGGTATTGGACTATCATATGTTTTCCATCATCATTCATGATTTTGAAACATTTTCTACCAAATAGGTTACACGTTGTTTCATTTATCTCCTCTGGTAATTCAATACTATTTTATTCATCGTCTTCGAATGATTTTTATTTTTCATGATAAAATTGATTCACAAATTTGTCCATTTTTAAATAGTAAGCTAAAACTAACCTACTAAATCTTATTTAATAATTTATGAATGACCAATGACAATAATAATAGATAGAGGGAGAATTATGACGAGTATAGTCATGTGGAGCTGATTAATTGAAAGGAGACAAGTATAATGTGTATTGTACTATCATATTTCTGCGAATTTTAATTTTTACTATCGTAAATACTTCTTAAAGGATTAATAGAATTTTAAAATTAACAATATTTGAAATACACACTCACACACGCATATATATATATATACACAGTAATATCACGATATGTGGAAAGACTCAACTAATAAACATTTTTATTCAAATTTTCAAATAATTATACTCTTTTGTAACAGATACTCTTGCGCATGCAAACATTATTTTTTTTTTCTTAATTGGCATGACCTATTTTTGACCACAAATTACTTATTTTTTTTTGTATTTTTTAATGAATTTTAGTAGTTGAATTTCGTTTTTAAGTTAAAAAATGGCCGAGTTATTGAAATTTTATTAATCTTATCTCAATGATTGTAATATAATTTTAATGTATAAATTATATCATAGGGGTATAGGTACCAGTTAAAATTCAAATTAAAGAATTTTTCACAGTCGATAATATTCTGCAGTAAGTGTTAGTAGTACCAGTAAATAATATGAAGTAAAAACCAATATATTTAAGTTTAAAACAGATTTAATATTTATCTATTAGTTATTATGGATGATAAATCAGAAAAAAGTTAATATGCTTTTTACATATTGTTATATACAACAAAAAAATTCACGACTGTCCAAAGAAATCTATGGTCCTCATTATTCGAGTAGGTAATTATGATTTATCTATAAATCAAATTTTTTCTACTTTATTTCTCATAAAATAAATCATCTATCTTATTTATAAATTCAGATATGCAGCATCCATAACATAGTTTTTTTTTTTTTATAAAATGGAAAATAAAATTAAGAGACATCGGTTCTTTTTTCAAACGAGTTATTAATTAACAACCAAGACGAATAAATGCTATTGGAGAAGATGTTGAGGTGCAAATACTAGCTTTCGTTAGAGTAAATTCTAAGATTTCTATTCGTCATATTAGTAGACAAATAATCATTTCATATTGAGTAGTTTAAAAAAATGTATAAAAACATAAAATACAAGCTTATCGTGCTGATTTAGTTCAACATTTACGTAAAGGTGATGCTAAACCTAGAATTACGTTCATTGCTTGATTAGAAACTCAGTTGATCAAAAATCCTTTTGTTTTTAATTACATTCATTGGACAGACGAGTCTAAGTTTACAAATAATGGAGTTTTAAATAAACATAACCATCGCTATTGGGATGACCAAAATCCTTATTGGACATTTGAGACTAACAATCGAATTGTGAGGGGAACGAATGTATGGCGTGGTTTAATAAATGGTAAACTATTACGGCTATACCTCTACGATAGCACTCTTAATGGAAAACGATATAACGATTTCTTACTAAATGAGCTTCTAAACATGTTAGATGACCTTCCACTAGAAATAAGAGCAAATTTAATATTTCAATAAGACGGAGCTCCAGCCCACAATGCAAATATTGTTCGCAACTATCCAATAAATATTTTCCAAATCGGTGGATAGGGACTTATAGAGCAGTTCAGTGGTAACCAAGATCTCACACTGTTAGCTTGTTTTCCTACGAGATCATTTGAAAATGATTGTGTATGCCTATCTATCTACGAGTGTTCTTGATTTGAAAAACAAAACAGTTACAGCTTGTAATCAAATTACAGAGGAACAAATTATTTCTACTATTAACCAACATTTTTAATTCGTATTAAATGTTGTTTGACCAGTGCAAATAACAAAATAAAATTGCTATAACTCGGCCATTTTTTAACTTAGAAAAGTAATTCGACCACTAAAATTCATTAAAAAATAAAAATAAATAAATAATTTGTGGTAAAAAATAGATCACGTCTTTTATGTAAAAGAAATTTGTGTGCGTACGGAAAATAAACTGTTACAAAAATACTCTAATCATTTGAAAATTTGTATAATAATGTTTATTAGTTAGCCAAAAAAACAGGATTGAAATATATGAAGCATATAGTTATTGAGTGTTTCCACTTATTGTGATGAGTGATCACACTATATATAAATGTATACTTTTATATTTGAGCCAGTAATCAAGGCAAATGATTTCCATATGTGACTGTCTTAAAACTACTTATACGTTACTACAGATTTAACTACGATAACTTTTAATTATTTTATAGGTGATCATTGAATTGGCTCACGATATTAGATATAGTACCATTTCGAACATTGAGTTGACTCTTAAAAAACTAAATATTGAATTGGTTCCCAATATAATTTTCAACAAGTAGTTATTAGCAAAATATAAAAGTTAAAAAAGTACGTGACTTCAATATTTTTAGTGACACAGTACCGGTTTAACTGCTAGAAACCATCTAATTTTTAATCCGGTAACGCATTATACGGTCACAATCATCATCGTATTTAAACAATTTATTAACCTTTCTATAAGATATTTCAAAGATATAAGTGAATTAAACGTCAAAATCCGTTTTTTGCGATTTTTCGCAATTTGTACTTATATAGATTAAATATAAAATCAATTAGGTTGAAAAAATGAGTAGTAAAAAGAGAGAATGCATTTTAATAGTTTATAAGTATAAATTTAGCTTATTAAGCTTCTCCAAAATGAATTTAAACGATTCAAATATACTAAATCAGGGTGTATGGCTTATTTGAGAATTTGTAACAACAATTATTATTATTAGTTTCTACGCTAATTTTAGAGTTTTTGTATTATATTTGCAAAATAATTATTTTATTTGAAACAAAAATGATTTTTAAAATGAACAGCTTTCTATGTAAATATATACAATATATGAACCATATTGACGAATATCACCATAAATCTTGTGTTAAAATTAAGAATTAAACTAAACTTATTTGTAAGTGCAACTGACGTCAACTATTCCAGAAAATAGTGTTTAACTTAAAATTATTAATAAAATTTTGGTAACCAATATACTTTTGAAAAAAAAAATATCGGGAGCCAATTGAATAGTAAATTACTGGAAGCGAATTCAATGATACTTATTAAAGATAAAATATTGATTACTTGTATTTGGAAGCCAATTCAATTACTCCAATTCTATTATTAGAAGTAAAAAGTAATCACTAAAAATGAATTTATCTAGAAAAATGTATTTCAATAATCCTTTTCTATATTTAAGATAAAACAACAGATAATTATTTCTTCAACTACAATCGAGATAAGACTAAATATAATTAATTATTTATCAAAATAATGCCCGACGCTGTATATAGCTTATAAAAAAAAGTATACATTTTATATAATATATTAATATAAATAAACATCAGTAATATAGTCTTTATATATATATTAAAAAAAAAAATCGGAAAAATGAGAAGAAAATAAAAGTTTTAAATGCGTAAAGGTAAAATCAGATTTGAAATAAGGTAGTATATCCCAAATAATTTGTGTATTTAATACAGAGAGCGTAGTGGTCATTTAGTAAGTACTCTTAGTTGTTAAATCCTCATAGAACATTTGTAAACTCTATTTAAATGCAGGGTTGATTAAGGGTTAAATTTAAATTGACATATTTGCTTAATTTTGACGATTAATTTATTCCATTAAATCAAGGTATGAAATTATGTTAATGAGATTACCGTATTATATAACAAAATCCTAATATTAATCTTCATAAAACAAGATTAATCTTAAAAGAGTTGAAAAATTACATGCACAAAAATGTTATTATTATAATAAATACAATGATACAAAACAATAAACTACTACACATTAGGTTCTTATTAAAAATGTGCTTTCAGTTATTTTTTTAAAAAAAAAAAAGTGTACATTAAAAAATTATCCATTTTTTATGTACTCGAATATACCTACATAGTCATTATTATTATAAATGGTAAATATGATATAAATTTTAAAAACATTTTCTAAAAATATGTGTGTAGAATTTGTTTTTGAAATGTACTGAAAATTGAGTTTTGACTATAACTAAATGTATATTATTAAAAAAAAATGCTCAAACACTATTTTTGATAAATATTTCAATTATTATTGTCTATTAAGAAAACTTTGGAAACATTATTATTTCATATGTTTTTTAAATGTATCTAAGATCTATAATAGTTATTATTAAGATCTATAATAGTTAATAATAATCTATAAAAGTTTATGTTCAAATTTTATAACAAAACATATCTTGTAGAACTTGATCTCTGGAATATAGAGACTCAACAAACGTCACTAAAAAAAAAAAAAATTAAAATTAAATAAAACTCTGAAAAACCTTATCTGAATAAATGCTATGCTCGCATCATAATACCAACAATTATTGTTACCTTTATTTAAACTTAATCATGAAATACGTTGACATCGTTGCCGTATTGTAAGAAAATATTAGTACCTGTTGAAAAATATGTACTTTTTCAATAAATGAGCAACTTGTCTATCGACGGGGTTGTCGTAAAACGGTGTCATAACAATATATATATATATATATATAAACACAGCATTTTGAGGATTCAAAAACGCAAACGAATGTGTTTACTGCAACTGACCGATGAATAAAATATCTCTGTCCTAGCAGAGAAGGAATTTTATAATTATTTAAAATTAAAAATATTTATAAATACAAAGTCATAAATTATATTACAGTGATGATTTTTTCCACGGTATTTCCAGTCACATTGTTTTACGTTGTAATACATCGCCTAAAGTACAACTATTGGACACAGATCGACAAAAAAACATTGGGAGCGAAAATTTGTTAATTTTGTAAAATGCTAGACCCCGTAAAGTCGTTTAAATTGTATTACTTCAGTAAACATAGTGTAGAATTCAGATAAAAAAGTAGTAATATTCGGAGAACTAGACATAGATGAACCTGAATGGTTTCGCTTACCGGTCTATAGTTTCTAGTTGTCTGTTTGTAGAATTATTCAAATTGTATTGTTTACTCGTGATAATTTCAGGTCATGTATATTGGTCGGGGTATCATCAGTAGCAACTCTTCTTGGAGGAGCAGACTATAACATAAATGTAGTTTAATCAATATTATTTTTATTGTTCACGTTCAGTTTTAAATTTGGAGACGGTGGCATATTATTTCTAAACAAAGATCGTTAGTTGCTTCTGGCGTACAAGCTATAAACGTGACAATTATTAAGTAACCGGTACCTAATACTTTTTAAAAACCCAATTAATTAATAATTTGATCATAGAAAGAAGCACACATTGATTGAAGATTTCTTAATATAAAATAAGAATGCCGTTTGCGATTTTTCGTTATTAATTTTATCACATTTGGGTAGAATAAACGGAATATGAATTTAATTTGACGAAGTGTAAAATTAGACGGAACTCAATAAAATTCAAATCTGAATTATTTGAACGGATTATTTGTACGTATAATCTCATATATACATATATATATATATTCGTATTGTTTGGTAATATTTGACAAAAAAATAAAGTTATAAAATAAATATTTAATATTAGTAATGAAAAAAAACATAGATAAAGCATTTTACTAATGAGAATACTGAAAGAATGATACGAGTACTAAATTTAAACACGCAAAAGAAATATATATTTTATGAGGCTACAATAAAAAATTGTATAGTTAAGAAAAAAAAAAAAAATAACGATTCTTTTTTGCATTGAACGTGTGGATTGCCGACTAATGTAAAGAAAAATAATTGATTTTCAAAAAAATATAAAAATTGTACAAAGTTCTTTTATGTTTTACAAACAAAATAGTGGCTCGAATACTAATAATCTTTATTGAAAAGATGTACAAAATTGTTTTTGGGTGAAAAATAACATTTCATTTTTATTACATTAAGTGGCTTGAGTGGACAGTTGATGAAAAAAATGACACGATATGATATTGTAATGTCCATTTCACGGAAATTTATTCATTAAATGACATTTTTATTTTCAAATCAAGAAATGGATAACTTCTCATGGAATAAACAATTTTACAATTGTATATGTATGCGATATAGTATACATTATACGAATATACGAATATAAATACTACTCTTGATTTTATTTGATTATTGTTATTAATTTTCAAAATGTTTGAAATAATCTACGCAACGCTTTTAAACGTACTTCTTTAAATTGTTAAATGTCAGAAGCGTATTTAGGTAGAGTCTAAGGGGGCCTCAACTCCCCTCAACGAAATTTCAGAAAATAATTTTAAATCAGTTTTAACCCTATTAAATGTTAATAGTAGAAGCTCATTTAACCATTGTTTTATGAATTTTTAATTTAAAATTATTCATGTTATGTAGTATACTTATTTATTTAGCCTAAAATTTTGTTGTAACGATTTAATTTAAATAATTTAAATATAATATACATTTTTTCACTATTTTTATTATTTTATTATTTACAAAAGAGTATAACTCAAGACGTTTTTACACTCAACGCGGAGAAATAATAGTAAATGTTTTTACAATATCTCAATTTTATAAAATATCTGATTCGTGACGTTTATGCCATCATTAATTCATTTGAAATTCTTTAACAATTTAAATCTGATTGTATAAACTGTATTATAAAGGCAATCAGAATTCAGAGTAGTTCCCTTTAATTATTATTATTATTATTATCGTATGGTATTGTAGACAAGCATTACAACACAATAAAATTATTAATAAATAAACTTTGTAAAAATAGAACAAAATAATAAAATTAAATAATAACATATAGTATAATATAATTAGTCAGCAATTATGGTAGCATGGTTCCCTTTAATAAAAATGGTTTTTATCTTATGTAAGTACATTATTTTATTTTACTTCATTCATTTTAGTGGAAATATTTATACAATAAAAGTGAAATTGTTAACTAACGTTTAACTTTTGTTTTTAATTGGTTGAACTGTAAAATTTTGTTAAGAATAAACTCCCAAACCATCCAAAAAAAAAAAAAAAACTTTATACGATCTTGGTGAGCGTGCTGACGAGTTATGTAACAGTATTATATTCAAGTCAAAATGTTTTCGATATAAATTTCTTTAAACAGGTAATTACTATAGACAGAATGTACCAAAATTTTATATTTTATATACATTTTCAAAGTAAAAAAAAAAAAAAAAAAATCATATTTAAATATACTGTTGGTTATTTCATTACTTGCGGTAAATGTGTGACCCCTGAGGTGGTAAAAAATTCAATCGACTTTAAGAAAGTTGTTATTTTAACAATCGAACAAGTGCTGGTGAGAATCATTATTTCTGTTTTTGCTTCTGTCGATCAGCAAATATTCAAGATAATGCGTCAGCAAAAATTGTTAAAAAAATACCAATGAAATCCAATTATGTGGAAACATATTATGAAATATATATATATATATATATATATATATATATATATATATATATATATATATATATATTTAAAAATACCACTCATACGTCAAAAGTATAAAAATTCAAAATTATTTTTTTTTTAATTATATTTTTTTACAAAGATTTTTGTTAGTTGTGCGAATACGATCTGATTTTTTAAGTACAAATATGATTAAAACTCTACGTAGAAGATACCAGTCATGTTTATTCAGTCGTTTTAAAACCTATGAAAAGATACTCCCTTATGGTATTTTGTCGGAAACGCCTTCCTCGTTTCCACTTTGTTTGCAGAACGCCTTTGACACTACGGATTCGAGATCCTGTAAAGTCAATAATATATTTGAGTGATGGAATAATCAATTTACATCTTAAAGAACATTATTCATTTAAATTACCAGTTATTCGCTGATGTATTTTCAATTTAACTTAATCGAGTTCACCAACTAAATATAAAGTGAACTATGCCTTGTTTATTTATTTATTTTTTCGACCCCCGAAATGAATTAGCAAAAAAATTAAATTTGAAAATATACTTACAAATGCTTATACGAATATTTATAAATATTATACAAATAGTTTCATAAAGTTAAAACGTATAGCGAACGTTTGTATATTTTGATATCAGCGAGAGAAATTATAAACCATACTCCTTATTTTTTATAAAATATCAAAACTGCAAAATAAAATTACCTTATACTTATTTTTTTCATTTTTCAATCAATAAGAAATTTATATATTTATATATTTTTTTTTTTTCAAAATAAATTAGTGTAATTAGAATTTTAAATGATAAATACATTTTTCAATATATGGTACAAAATTATAACACTTCTATGAACGAATCGAAATTATAAGTATAGAAAATATTTAACAAAAGTCTACCATATCTAAACAACTATCGAAAAAATGTAATTGTATAAAAAAAAAAAATACGCTGAATTTAGCAAGTTTTTTTGACGATATTAGAAACACTTTTCGTTTTTCCTGTACATTAAGTTTTATACTATATGATTGTATCTTTGGCTAAATATTGTAAAAAAAATAAAAACAAAATATCGAGTGAAAGCGTACGGTACGATAGGATGATGGTAACAAAATATGGCATCATCCTCGAAACGGCGTAGCACGCGATCGGGATGTACTTACGCGGTATTTAGTGTGCCGACAACGAAAACGTGAGAATATACAAAGATTGATACACACAGCGGGTAGACTAAACCACATGAAACGACGCAGCCTTTGTAGAAAGCTGATACCGCTTACGGTTATACAGTACAACTACAGCGTATAGTTAAGTGTCGGAGACGAAAACACTCTACGGCGTAAACGTTTCGAATAAACAGCTGTTACGAAAAGTTCAAACGATAATATTATTATTGATTTTACGTCCATCGTATAATGGTATTAAAAACGAGTGTCTTACGCATTCCGGTTTTGATATGAAAAAAAAAAAAACAATATTTCCCAGGCGTTCAAGAAATCCGATTCCAAGCGAAAAATATTTGTATAACGTGATAACGTGTTCCGGGAAAACTTTGTATTTTTTGTAGCTCTAAATAGAATGTTTAATACTCGACGGATGACGGGGGAGGTGGGCGACGAGAAATTATAAAATTAAAACTTGAAGTTTTCTTCAGAAGTTCGTAAAAATATATTCAAACTTTTATAGGAAAATAAGAGCATAATTTGGTTAATCTCTTTTTAAAACATAAGTTTTCATTTATTACGGAAACTATTATGAAACACGCCTAAAACGTCATGTTTGCTGTGTTGAACATTATTGACCGAATTTTAGCCTTTTCATCTCAAGACACTTGTTATCAGAAACTAATCAATTCAAATATCAACACTATTAAATTAACCGTGTATGATATATAAGACTGCTTATCCCATACATAATATTTTACCCGAGAACTAGTTACATTAGATTGCTGAAATACAAAGTATTACAATTGTTGGTTTATAAGTAACGGATAATATCGGGAATTCTTAACGGTATTCTTTAGTTAAGCGCGGATATACCTCAAGACTTTGTAGATGGTTTGAACGCTATGCACGCAGGGTCAAGTGTTGTAGCATTTCTGTACTCAAATTGAAAAAGCAAATCTTCCAGAACCGTATGAATTATAGCTCAAAACAACCGCTTTTTCTCGCACTGTTGAAATTTAATATCAAACGATATGTCAGTACATTATTGTTTTATCATATATTTAAAATATCGTCACGTTTTATTTTTATATAGGAAACGAATCAAACAAAGTTAATATTTATTTATATATACATATATATATATATATATATATATATACTCGTATATTATAAAACCAAATTCTCCGAATACTTTACTAACTTTTATTTTACCGTGTTCAAATTTGTCCTTACTTTATCTCTTACATCTGCTAATAATTCGCACACAATTTTAGATTACTAGAGATGTATTATTAATAATATGGTAATCGTGTTCGTGTAACCGAGTAGTATGTGAGATGATACCGTATTCCGTAACGCGGTAACCATTATTCACTACACGTCGTACGGATAATATACAAAATAATGGACGAGATTATTCTCAGTGGCTTAATTTATAGATTGTATAAAGCTTTCATTTTTGATTAAAACATACAACATATCATTTGATAGCATACGTGCACACTAAGGCAATTGTTTTAAAAATTATTGTAAACTATAGCTACTGAGGTTATGATTACGAATATTATTTTGTTAACGTTAGTACCAGCCGCACGTCCTATTGAATTTATCATAAAATATTAATGCGTTTATCAACATTATAACCATGTGCACATAAGACATTATATTATATAGTTTTTAGTTTTAAGTTTGTAAGTACAATACCTAATAAACTATTGCATATTGTTTTAATATTCTCAGAGTAATTCTATAAGCTGTCATCAATGATTGTATAAATACATAGCTAACTAAGCGAAGTTGCATCATGTGTCCAAGATGTTTTGTAAAGATAGAAGATAACCATTTTGATATATTCTGGGATAATTATGGTAATCAAACTATGCTTGTTACATGACTCACATTTGTATTATAAAAATTCACATTTTAATGAAATATTGGTTTTTTAAAAAAATTTAAAAAAATATTTTATATGTTATAGTTTTCGAAAAACTTGATAGTCGTTTTAAATAGCTTAAATATTCTTCTGAATCTATCGAATTCTCTTATTTTTGTTTAACTCACAACTTTTAATATTTTTTTTTTTTTTTTTTTTGGCTTACAAAAACATATTGTATTAAATAACAAAATAAAATAATAAGAGAACAAAATAAAATAATTATCATGTTCGAAATTTTTTTTCCATAAACTAAAAAAAATATGAAGTGTTATGAAGTTTAGAAAAAAAAAAAATTAACATCAATATTTTCAAAAAAATAAACTCTATATAATTACTATTATCATATATGTTTAAAAGTTTTAAATTGGTAGTTATTTTTTATAAGAATCTTACCAAAACATGAAAATGTAACTGATATAATAATAATATAACTATTCACCATATACCAATAATTCATACAAAAAAAAAAAAATAAAAAAATATTATTTTCATTATTCTAGAAGATTATTAAAATGGATAAAATATATTCATGGGACACTGTGTAATATACTATATACCGTTCACTTGATAAATTTAAAAAATAATTACTTTCTTAAAGCTAAAATGTTCTTTGTTTTTTGCGCATTGGATGGGCTGAAAAAATACATTTTATTTTCAAATGAATTTTGTCGATAGTATAATATACTATAATGAAGGGCCATTATTATTTATATAAATTCTATAGTTATATGTTTGCTTAAGAAAATATATAACAGAAAATATCCGATCGAATGAATAGTTGTGGAATTTGCATTATCCTTAACGGTTTTAAGACGAGAAATGCTCGTAATATCGAGATTATTAAAAAAATATAAATATAATCATTTTTTAAACTACCCCGTATTCTGCTGCGGCTCACTGATACCTAGAGAGCTGCATATTATTTTTCACTATTTTTTTGTTTGTTATGGAAATTCTTCATCTCCGCTGACGCGTCCCGCACGTACAATTATTATGAGTAATACTGCCCGTTAATACATTATTATTAAAAAAAAAGCGCTAGACTGTATAATAAAATATATATTAGGTCACACTCGTTTCTGAAGCATTGCACCATACATTATTCATTTATATACGGATCTATCCCGTCACTTATTTAACGCACTGCAATTGTATTCAATATAATTACGTATTCATAAGTCGCAACGGATCTCTAAATTTGTTTTGTGGTTCAGTTTTTACTGTGACGAGAAAATAAAAATGCTTATTTAAATATGACGACGATCTGCACAGAACCCGAAATTGCATTATCGCGACCGTTTTG
Organism: Sipha maydis; assembly: GCA_034509805.1. Lineage (NCBI taxonomy): Eukaryota > Metazoa > Arthropoda > Insecta > Hemiptera > Aphididae > Sipha > Sipha maydis. Next base: position 99,915 of record JASXSY010002491.1, on the reverse strand, counting down.
CTCGCAAATATTCAATAAGCAATAAACAATCATGTATGCACTACGATTAAGCATAATAATTGGTTGTGACGCTTTAATAATCGTCCATTTACAATGTTAATGAAAAAAAAATACTTATCGTATTATTATAATAATATTATGTGTGCGTAATCGCAAAAGTATTCTCGTTTTCTTCGTATGATACATTTTTTATTAGTGATGTTAACAGTCAGTTATTTTAGGGATTGAACCGGACTGAAAATGTTAACAAAAAATCGAAGCCGTACCGAATCAATTGCTAGGTTTAATTTAATTTTTTCAAACCGGATAGGATTGAACATTAAAAAAAATTTATTAATGTGAATGGAGATCAGACCGCTGGTTCGCATTATAGAATTTCAGACTGGATCGATGGATTATGGATCGGACCGCGGATCCATTTCATTTTTCTTCTACCGCACTAGACTGAAAATATAATATAATTTAATGAGCTAAAAAGATTCCAAATTGTGTAGGTTTAGAATTATACCACATAATTGGCATATGTTTAAACTGATCGTAGTTTATTACAAAACTGTACAAAACAGATAATATGTAGTTCATAGAAAGGTACATACTACACTGTATATAAATACAATTCTATCAAATAGTGCGGCGTGGGAGTTGTATGGAAGCCCTTCCATCCATGTCACTCGCACCATAACGAGGATTATTGCAACCATTTTCTTGAAAATATTTTCGATAATGATTATTAAAAGGTACCTTTAAAAATCATGAAATGTACTAATATAGCTATGGAGTACACAAAACAACGACGCAACGGCAAAATATTGATTTCCATGATAATATACGTAATATTCATTCTATAAATAATGTCTTTAAAATGTAAAACCATTGTTGGATGCATTTTATACGAGCTGGAACCCCTGGTCCGAACTGAACCAAACTGTTTAAAATTTAGAAATCGGACTGAACTTAAATGAAAATAGTTTAAACCAGAAACTGACCGAAATCTTTCATAAAAATATTAAGTCAGATCGAACTAATTCTTCACCAATATTTTTACGTTAAGACCGGACCAGCCAGATTAGACCATGCTGAGCACTATTTTGTTCATTACAATTTATGTTTGATACTAGGGGAAAGTATAATCATATAAATACATATTTCGATAGTCAATGTATCTTTAAAAAAACAATGATAAGTGAAATAGAGTCAAACAAAATAATTCTTAGTCTGTATACCATATAGGAGGTTACCTGTGATAAGAAAACAACAAAAAAAACATCGTAGTTTAGTGAGTTTTGAATTATCGTTGAATTAACAGATGACAGATGAATATCACAAATTCGTGAAAACATTTTTGAAAAATAAGACAAATATAACTACTGTCTGGAAAATTAAATAAATATTTTACATAATTCGTGAAAAAATACACGCCTTACGTCCTTAAAAACGTCAAAAATCATAAATCTCACTGGTTTGAATGTACGTGACGATCAAACGCGTTAACAATATAATAAACCATAAACAGTAAAACCACTCTAAGACGGAACCGCATATTCCATTTCCAAGGGATTTACAAAAACAAAAAAAAATTAAAGTTTAATTTAAATTTTTTTTCTTTTGTTTTAGTATTTATTATGTATTATATTTTATAAATACGTAGATATAACTTGTATATACTAGAATTATAAATTAAATTAATTAGATAGTTAGAAAAATTGGATGTACAACTTATATTTTTTGGAAAAAATCAGCGATTGAATTTGCTTTTTTGTTTTTTTATAAACTTTGCATTCTATACATTGTTTGGCTCTTGGTGTTCAATCCAAAAGCTCACTATTGAAAGCTATTAGGAAACATTTTTGTAGTTCCTCGAAGTCGAATATAGTAGTCTTATAGTGTTTTATGATATTTTCTGGTTCTTCATTGTGCTTTTTAAATTCATTATCCTCGTCATCTTCAACTTGATCCTCAAAAAAACAATGGATGTGACCGAATCATGAGTTTGATGTGTCTCAATCTGGTTAATAAAGTAAATAAAGTGTTCAAGGATTCAACATCAATAGCAATTAATATGTTTGGAATTTCAGTCAGGATATTTTCATCAAAATTCACGTCAAGCCCATCAATCAGGAGTCCAGATTTATGAAAACAGTTTGAACACATTCATTTCATAAATTATAACACGGGCGGTTATTGAACTGACCAGCTGGTGAACCGAATAAAAACTGTTCATTCTACAAGCAAGAGACTGCAGAATGAATTCCCCGTAGTTCGATTTAAAGGTGTAAACTACTGATTGGTTATATTGATTGATAACTTAACGTGGTGTTAGGGGGTAATATGTACATTTTTACGTTAGACAGTTTAATATTAGGATGGCATGACGCGTTGTCGAATATTTCTGTTCTGTGATCGTAATATAATATCTGCATTTTATAACACAGTTTTAAATGTCATCTTACACGTGATGACGATAAGAAGGTAACCATTTAAGTTCGCCAGTCGTAAGTAACCGTAATCTAAGTCATTTTCCATGTTTTTATTTTCCGTCTTATTCTGAGTTTCGAATCAATTTTGATACGGTTACCAGTGCGTTTCCGATTTAATGATATTTTTGTATCGGCGGGATGAATTTATTATGTATTTGAAACGGAACCAAATACATTTTCCGTGTATCCGGAACCTTCGCTTTACAGAAGTTTTACTGTACATTGACAATTTTTTTTTCTTACATATACCTACCTCATGTTTTCCGAGTCTTGTTTTCTTATATAATGTATAATGTACACATTGTTCGCAGGATATATATTATATTTAATGCTTACTTTAATGGAATTTCACTGATATCTTGATGAAAATTCACTTTTTTATATTTCCCCCGAAATAATTTCCGATAAGACTTTTTACATTTTTGTTATTTTCCGTGCATATGACACGATTGCTCGTACGAAATATGCACTGATGGATCAAGATGAACACGTGAGTTTCATATGCTTACAAAAATACGATTTACTTAAAAAAAAGGTTATAATAAAAATCAGCGGCCGTTAAATCATCAAATTAAAAAATTAAATATACCCAAAATAATGTACATTACAGTTGTAACGCATTTTTACAATCCGTACTGGACTGTTGATCTTACATACGTGTACAGTGTTCGTAAAGATGTATTTTAAGTTGTTGAAGCTCAGGGCTTATATTTTTTGCCACCCCCATTGCTGAAATATTAGTTTATTGCAGCATTAATTATTAAAATATAGGCATACAAATTATAAAAAATACAGTATAACATGAGCTTAATAAAAAATAAATAAAATAAAATAATTAGAGAGACCATTAGGACAAATTTCAAGTTCATACATATTATCGTTTTTAAGATGTAACGGTGATCAATGAGTGAATGGAATTCACCATTTTTAAATTAGATTTTTATTTATAGTATGTAGGTACTTAATTTTATTTCTGATAAAGATTATTGAGCTCAACTGTATCTCTCGTGTTACGTTAATTACTTTAATTTTTTTAATTTTATATGTATATCAAGTCAGTATTTAATTTTTTTTTTTTTATTACACCTCTTTGTATACATTGTTTTTGGTTCTTCCTTCAGGCTGCAGTAATACCAGGCTGTCGGAAGAGATTACACGTAAACAGGCATCGTATTACAATTGGACATGGTAGAAACAGTCATTCCTTTAAATCCACTTTTGTCACTTTCAAAGACTGTCCTTACTCTTTGTTAATTGTCATGGCAAAAACAAAACCTTGACAGAAAACTGTATCCGTTTAAATTGAAATTGATAGTCAGATGGGATCATTCATTTTTACTCGTTCAAAACTTGATCGATACAATTCAAGTCTTCCTATATCGATATTTTATTTTCAACGGTCTATCGTACACCGTTCAATTGATGCCACATGAGCTCCAGTGAAAAGTATGTGCAAAATGATATTTAAACAAATGTATAAGTTGTCTAATAGTAAATAATTTAATAATTATGTACAGTAAAAAAATACGATTTTATATGGAAAGCCGACGTCGACAAGTAGTCAACTGACGTCTAGATTAGGCACGGGTTGATTAAACCAAGACACCCTATGTGTTAATCTACGTAAACGTAACATATTAAAAAATCATTTCTTATTTCACATCTGCATTCAACACAGTACAAGTTTGAGAAAAGATTAAATTAACCCTTCTTAGTAATTACACCTATTTTGCATTTTTACTCTTCCAAAAAGTTCAACCAAAAAAAAAAAGAAGCGTTTACATTTTTCACCTTTTCAGATTTTATCTTTCTCAAGAACTGAATTTTGGAAAATTATTTTTCGTGATTTATCGTAAAAATAAAATAAAAGTGTATTTACCTAATTTCATAATTACAGCTATAGCCTTTCCAGCAAAGTATTTTTTTCATATTTGCCACTTTCGTTTTAACTCCTTTTTATTCTCTGTGTCGTTGAACTTTGGACAATTCTTTCTTATTGCAAATATACTCGTACAGTATAATTGGAATCACTATGTCAAACAGACAAATCATTAAATCTGTAATTTTTTAGATTTAACGATAATAAACGAGTGAGTGGTATTTAATTTATATATATAAATATATGTGTGTGTGTGTGTGTGTTTATGTGTGTTAATATTAATATTTCATTTTTAAAATATGTAATTCACTCTTATATATTCTTGATTTATTGTTTCATTAAAAAATAATAATATAAAATTAAAAAAAAATAAAAATATTTTACAGTGTTTGAGCTACATAAATTTGCTATAAGGTAAAAAGGAAATAAAATAATAAAAAAAACTATAGTGTTAGGCATACACTCATTAAAAAAATTATATCTTTATATCTAGATAAAAAAGTATTTATCTTTAATGGATTTGTATTGTTTTAATTCTTAAAACTAGATGAAAGTAACACCTTCATCAAATTATTTTGTGTTGTTAACCTCGATCTATAAGTTGGTTTTGATATATTTTAAATTATTTGTTCACTTACTAATATATTGAGCCAAATACAGTTGTTATTTTTATATTTATGTTTAAATAGGAAAATATTTATGAGGGTATTTTGAATAAAATTATAAACAATTATTTTTTTTTTTAAATGAATCAGAATAAAATGAATTTAGTTTTCAATTCAATTAATTCAAATTTAACAGAAGTGTTGTTTTCATTTTTATTAATATTAAATATTTAATATTAATTTTAGATTCTGAACTGAGTGATGGAATCTATTGGTTTTACAATGATATGTGTTTTTATTTTTATTTTTTTTTTAATTTTTTATTTTTTTTTTATTTTTGTGTCTGACGACACCTTTTTTGGCAGTAAAAATGCTTCGATTTGCTTATGTAGCAATTTTTCTGAAAGGAAAGTGAATCTAGTTGGTACTTTGGGGTCAAAAGTAAAAAATTTTTAATATTTTTTAAATGCGACGGGAAAAACCCTTAAAAAGTAAGGGAAAAACGGAAGTTTTTACGCAAAACCAGTTTTCGACAAAATAAAATTTATTATTTTGCTATAACTCAAAAACTAATCGATGTAAATACTTGAAATTTTCACCAAATGTTAAGATTAGCGTTCTCTATACACCGTTAAATTTTCAAAGTATTTTGACTTTTATTGAGCTTATAGACAATTAAAATTTTCAATTTTTTTAAGTATTTTTTTTAAAAATAACGATAAAATATTTTTGGCCGGCCAGAAAATCTTAAAAATTTAATACAAGGTTTCTTATAAGTTGTTCCTTAACTAATAAAAAATAATCTAATATCGTAAGTCACAATTTTTTTTTTATAAGTGCTCAAAGTTCCAATTTATACGAAATATGAAAAAATCGCGAAAATTTGCAAGTTATTTTGTAGATAAAAATTCATAAAATTTTTTCTGTTCATACTTAAGGTTCAAAATTTTCACACTAGGTTAAATATAAGCTACTCTAAAAATATCTTTAAAAAAATTTCTACCGGACTTAGAGGAAAAAATTTTATGACTGAAATTTAAATATTTACGAAATTGCGTAAAATAGCGATTTATTCTCAAAAGATTTTAAATATTTGTTATAATTCAAAAAGTATAAGTCGCAGATTTTTGAAATTTCTACCAGCTTTTAAGATTGACATTTCCTTTATGACATATTTTTTTCAAAATATTATATTGATTTTTAAGCCACTTATAGGCATTTAAAATATTCGATTTTTTACATTTTATTTTTATAATCGGTGATAAAAAAAATTTGGCTCGTACAAAATACTTAAAATTTAATAGAAGATTCCACAGAAGTAGTTCTTAATGTCATTCAATAATTATTAAAATCCATAGGCACAATTTTTTTTTATAAGCGTTTGAACAGCAAATATTGACATAAAATTACATGTAAAATATTATATAATGTATAATATTCTAGACTGATAAATGATATAGGTTTTTTTAAAATGCCCTAACTCAAAAACGAAAAACCACAACAACTTGAAATTTTCACCAATCTTTATATTGACGTTTTCTATACATGGTTAAGATTTCAAAGTATTTTGACATATTTTGACTTATTTATAGACAATTTAAATTTTCGACTTTTCTAAATTTTTCGTTTCAAAATAAAATATACTTATTACAATATTTATAAATAACATTGTATTATATTCTAGACAAACTTATCATCTCCGTTCAGTTTTTCGTATACAATGATACCTATCATTGAATTCATATTTAACAAAGTCATTATAATGACCTATCCTATGAAGAGTCGCACTTCACCCCAAGTGTACAGCAGAGCGAGGCCCATCCGGTTCTTTTTTAACTTGGATACACGCTTATATTCCATTATTCGTGAAATAGACGAGTTTTTTCTATTTCTGCTGCAACAAATGAATGAATAACAATTTATTTTACACAACGTGTCAGTGAATATACTGGGGTACCAAGGGAGTGTTTAGTAACTCCAAGACATACACCACTGATTTATTTAAACAAATTTGGTTTTCAGAGAATTATATTATTTTGTTTATGATTACGTGTTTATTTAAATTTTAATTACCAATTTACTATTTACACTAAACATAACGTCATAATAACAAATGAAAAATGTTTGATACATATGAAGAATTATATTGTAAAATTATAAAAGTTAAAAATTAAAAATTTAAAACTATTAAATTGTTAATACTTGTGAATTTATATGTATATAAACAAAAAAATAATTCAATGTATAACCTAAAGTATTACTATATTTGTTAAGGACGACGATTTCGAATTAAAAATTGATCGTTAGGTATATACAGCCAATGAAATTACGACTGAATATGAAAAAATAAAGAAAGGAATACATTGAGAAAATTTGGTCATTTTACATACAGATAATTTATTTATTTATTTAAAAAATAATTTTAGAACAATTTTAAATGTACAAACAGAATTTAAAAATAACATATTATACCAATACATTTTATTACATTTATTGTAAAATAATTAATTTTTCTCAATGTACTTTTTTATTTTTTCATATTCAGTTGTAATTGTATTAAATTTAAATATACCTCACGATAAATTTTTAATTCAAAATTAGTTGTAAATATAATAATATTTCAGGCTAAGAATTTTTTTAATATACACTTTTTTGTTGATTTGTTTATATATTAATTGTATTGTACTTGTATTGATGTTTATTATATATTACAAAAAAATATTGTGTTTATTATATATTTTAGGAAGGTGTCCAATTTAAGTCATACCTTAAATAACAACCAATTATTTATTGAAAATTCGATCTCGTTATCTTGATTTTTTTAATGTTTTAATATGGTTTTGGGAGGCTTACACGGGTTTCCTTGAGATGAAAAATGTTAGTATACCAAGGTTCACAATGAATACCACAACAGAGGTACAAGATCTTTGGAGAATTCGACTTTCAGGACGAATGTACAACACATCATCTTCGTTAAGAACACGTTCAACATTTCGCGTATCAAAGCTGTTATGAAAGTTTGCCAATACGTGGTATGTAAATGACGTTGTCGGTTTGTGTTATTGACATACGGAAACCGTTGAATTAGAAACGTTAAGTCTCGTAGGCACTGATCGCCAATTATATTATATAACATTGTATCCAATAAACAAGATAGTTGTCATCCGGTCTATAATAATTTATATAGAAACATTACCTGAATGATATTCGGTTTAGTCCATGTACAGTTTTTAATAACTGTGACGTAGCAAATTTCAGTAATGCTCTTGGAAAACTTAAAAAATCGTAAAATATTTTGCAATTAACGTTAAAGAAAAATAGAATAAATAAATCTGAAATTTAACGCGAGTCTTCAGCGTGAGCACAGTTCAACCTACTCTGGTGGTCACTAATATGTAATAATATTGTACTATGACGGATTGCTGATCCGGCAAACGTCATACAGCTATTTCCGGTAGGTGCAGATTTGTAATATGCACATTTTTATTTAATAACGAATTGTTGAATATATTATGTTAATACTTGTTAAATTGTTGATTAAAAATACATAATTTGTTTCGTGTTTTATCCTAATCAGTATGAACTGTTTTACAAGTTTTATACTTTCTCGTCCGAATAGTAAATTGCGTGTTGCATGAGCGACGAATATTTTAACTGATTTTATTCTTTATTTTGGTAAGTTTAACATAATTATGAATCCGAAATAAATGGTTTAGCTTTCAAACATATAACATCGTTTTCCACGAGCATACATAATAAGTCATACGTAAATAAATATACGGTAGTCAATAGTTTTTTTTTTTTTTTTCGTGTTATACAAAACATTGCAATTGAACCGAATTTCGAACTATGTCCGAATGCGATATCTTTTTTATTATTATTATTGTTATTTATTTATTTATTTTTTTTTTTTTTTTTTACTTACATTTATAAAACATTCTTGGCGCCGTCTTAACAATGTGCAATACGTTGTATTATCATGGTTGTATACTTTTAGAACTTTTTACTTCGATTAAAACGAAGTTCTATGACTACTGAATATATTGATCAAAGTATTACTGTTCTCTATTCTAAATTTTCACTATTTTTTTTTAACTCGTCTAATAAACTATACATTTTATTATGTATAATGTACTACATAATAATACACTGAACGAAATAAAAAACATGCTATGTGATGTCTCGAGTCGAAGTGTAACCTAAATAAACGCAACCTACAACGACAAGTTCAGTGTATAACATTGTATGGCACGCTTTTACTTTAAAATATTAGAATTTCCCGACGAAGGCGGTAAAAATGGCTGAAGGTTTATTTACACAGAATGGCTTAAAGGAAAAACCACGTGAACATTATACACGTATGTGTGCGGAATCGATTTAATAAAAAAACAAACATTACAACTTGAAAATTTTAAAATTTATAACTTCATACGAGATGTGTCGGTTTGTGTTCGTTTGTCTTTGTCGATCCAACGTACAGCAAATAAAAGTACAACGCGTGGAATGTAAATTGTTGCGTTTGAGTTTGATATTGATTAAAAACAAAGTTGTTAGATATTCGCCCAATAAACATAAATCATGGAATCTCTTTTATAGACTTCGAACTGCAAAGAAACTACAACGATTTCAAAAATCTAAATATGAAATCCATATAATTTCTTTGTAAGACGAAATTCTAAAAAAATAAATGTGCCCTTCAAGTTATTTTACATACATTTCATAACAAATGTATGATAAACATTAAATTGTACAAAAAAAGAAGACCACTTATGCTCAATGTAGCGAGTCATAATTCATCATATCATAATTTTTATACATTATTATAAGTGTAAATGTTGATTATATCTTGATAAGTTCGTACGACCAACATTTAAACAGTGGACATTTTATTTGGCATACATGGCTTATTTACTTGATCTATTCATTAATTATTTGAATATTTCCCATACTAGTTTGTCCTTTTTTCGATCACCAGGTGATTTTAAGTATCTTATGAAATCGAATACTGTTGTTATTCAAATTATTCGTTAAACGAGCAGGTTACAGATTTACAACTGTAGACTGATAAAATATTTATAATATTGATTATTTATTAATTATTATATATTTGTAAATGAAATAATGTGTTTATTTTTAATTTTCAATATTTGACTACATTTGAAGATAGCACATGTGATTTTCTATGTAATTTAGTTGTATTTTGCTCGCTCTATTTTTCGGATTTGTTATATAGGTGAAACTTTCAAACATCTTGAAATAAATTTATGTATTTAAATGTATATATATAATTAAATATATTTAAACATATCTATGTAATGGATAACAATCAATGGTTATTAATGTATGATAAAAAATTGAATAGTAATGTGATATTATTACGAATAGTGTATTATTTCCTATATTTCATTTGAAAGTTGTAAGCCAATTTGAAAACTACGGTTTTTGACTTTTTAAGGCCAACATTTAATCATGAATTTATTTCAATATCATCAGTGTTCATAGATGATCTCTTATTATAGGGAAAAAGAATATAATTGGGATGATTAAAATAAAATAAAGAGTAAAGAAAACAATTTATAGAAGAATAATGTAATTTATTTTAGCAGTATACGTTTGATTTTTTTAAATAACAACTTTTATCATTTGAATTTTAATTTCTACCCTTATTTATTCATGGTTAAAAATATGTTTATAATACATGATTTTTATATTTTTCTTAATGAAAAGTAAAAATATGGATAACTATGAGTAATGATAGAGTTTTCTCTGAAACCGAAGGTGTTTTAGGATGAACAATCGATCATGACCCTCGATTCCATCGGTTATTGCTAATTATTTGTACTACAAGATCCATTTACTGTCGCATAGGTCAACAACTTCTTTAAGGAGCATAATACTACGTTTAGAGTACACCCCTTTCACGTCATTCGAAACCATGTTCTTCAGTTTTCTGAATGTTATTTTGAGTTAGTATATCTGAAAATAATCATACTAACACGTTAGAACTAATTTCAAGCTGTTTACAATGCATTGGTTAATGAACGCTATTACTTTTTCCAACTTTTTCCATCTTCTTTTAATAAGCAACAAGTATTATCAAGCCCTCGGATTGTTACTTAATCGGTATGTTTTGTAAAAATTCTATTAGAGCATGTGCTGATAACACGTTTGCGTTAAGTAATTCGCTGACAAATCTATTCAGAGGCATAAATATAAATTTTTTACTTCAATCTTTACTCTAATTGAACACTGAATGAAAAATTTCGTGTAAGGTTCCTTGTGTCTAAATCCGTTCCTATTCAAATCGTTATGGATACCGGATTGCAATATTTGATTGAAAAGGAAATGGATTTATTTTTTCATCGAGATAAGCTTCATGTGTTTCTTGCTTGCAATAGGCATGATATTTTTCAACATATGGATACCAATTCTGGTATGCATTTTGGACGAATTTTCGCCTTAAATGAATAAAAACATTTATAAATTGAACGGTTAATTCAAAGAACTTGAATAATGGATGAATATTTAAATAAAGAAAAAAACATTTAAAACTTATTCTATCGAAAATAAAGTTGACTGTTTTTTTCCATCACATTTGCATTTGTAATAAGTGCGGATTATTCACTTATAGTAGATTTCAAATTATCCGAGGTTACCGAGTTAATAACCTCATTAATGGGTTTGTAAAAATTTAACTGATGATATGCCATTAAGTAATAAATATTAATATTTAATAAAAAAAAATTCAATAATCATAGTTTAGTTAGTAGACTTAATAATAAAACTATCGATTAAATAAGCAATAAATAATAATTTAAGAAAAAACGTTAAAATATGTTTAATTTAAATGGACTAAAATAATTAAATCATTTACTTATTTTGTTCCGGTGAATGCGTATATTGCACCTGTACTCGTTTTGATCTTAATGTTTTTCTATTCCAGATAATTACAATATGGAAGTAATTTAAATTCTGTCGTTATGAGTTTATGAGTTACATGTGCTGGTTATTAATACCTCTGGTTGTTTGATCTTTTTGACCTTTGATATAGGTGGTACGTCTGTAAGGTGCTCTTTTAGGTATACCATTGACGGGCAAATGTGTGAATTTATTTACATTATTCTCGTCCAATATTAGAGACTTTCCACAACTCTTAGGTACCATATTTTAAACGTGTGTGTGTGGTGGGATAGATGTTTTGTACTTAAAATAATAGTTTGTCCTGAAATATCTGAAGTATACAATTATAACATTATAACTAGGGCTCGGGTACATACATATGTTTATTTTAACATGATAAATTAATTTAGGTTAATAATAAATTCGTTTCCCGTGATTTTCAATAAAATTAACTATATTTAATTTTACATATTTCTTCATAATTACATGTTTTTACATATTTCTCAATAATTCCATTGTATTCTAAATATTTAGGCAATTTATTAGTATACTATTATTTTTACACGATTGTATTTCTCATATGTGTTTTCTTATTAGTATGTTCCCCTTTATCTAAAATAATTTGAACTATTGAATACAACAACGACTGTTTTGGGCCACTTGTTTCTGCAACATTTGCTGATTTATTGTTTTGAATAACAACGACCTGAAGAAAAACAACATATGAATTTAAATAACTATTTAACATTCAAATAACGTTTATTCTTTTTAAATATTTTCATGATTCATTCTTTAATTTAAAATCGTAAAAAAAATTGTTTCAACAATGATTTGATTGAAACAATTTCAATCAATAAATAAATAAATACATTTTTCTGTACGCTGTTTCTTCCTGGTCATACTTGGACTTTAGCTTACCCTTAATAACCTGTAAAATTGTATTCTTATTAAATAACGGGTTAGAGAAATGGTATCATGTATGGTATTAATAATCAGTTATACGAGTAGTTATACCTAGTTACGGTTATATCAGAGATTTTAATTAGATGTTTACTTAATGTTGGCAATCATCGATTGCTCTAAGATTTTTGGTTAAAGTCTCTTCATGGAAATGCATTTCATTTAATCTGCCTTGACACTACTTTGTCAATCATTTTTTAGAAGAAGTTTTGGATTTCGTATCGTTCTGTTTTACTTATTTGGTATTCAATGTCGTATATATGTACGCGTATTTTTGAGTAAAGCTCGGTTCGTTTATGGCCTGAAGATTTTGATTACGTTCTGAATACGTTACGAATTCTAAATATTTGAATATTTATTTTCTATCTAGATAAATATTACAGAGTATATATGTATGTAAATATATATATATATTTTTTTTTATTTAAATATCATTTTTTGAAAATCAATTAATTTTTTTTTCTCATTGCAAAAAAATGTCCTGTTTTCTTTTTTTCTTTTTTAGTAGATATGGTCACCCTAGTATATACCGTTTACAAAGTAGGCAATAATATATATATTTATAGTAAACAATCAAAACGTCAAATATATTGGTTTTATGCATAGCAACGAGACGGTCATTTTTACAAGTATTTCGAGCGTGTTGTGTATGACGCTTGAATACGCAAACGTTTTTACATTTACACATTAGCGTGTAATATTATTTACCTAATAATAAATTCTAAACAATACACACTCTCATTACGCATGGGCGTAAGGTGAATTGGTGAACAGACAAGTTTAAAATTTGCTTGTTATAAAAATATATGCATAAATTGATTTTCAATATTATATTCTTGCAATTCAGATTAGTACTGATCAGTTTTACTTTCAAATCGATATTAAGAAAATCATATAAATCCAAAATAATTTTAAAAATATAATTTAGGTCCCTTATAGAAAAAAAAAAAAAAAAAATAAAATAATAGATGAAATCCTACAGATTAAACACAGCGTAACATCGCATGTAAACTACCAAACTGTGGTTTTTACTGTAAAGTATGCCCACTGTTTTCAACATTGTTTGAATATAAATTCGAACAAAAAACCATTCGATAAAATTGATATCTGGTTCTCTTAAGTTAACAACGTTGGTTGACGTGGTTCAATTGTTGGATGGTGTTCGATAACTGAACGGTTCACCCCGCCGACTCACAAATTATCCAATGAACACATTTCAACTTAGACCTTACCGTATCCATCTTATAGTGCTGCCGCTATTCACCGCTCAAGAACAATCAATACCACTTTGCCTTCGACGACCGTCGTCTCGTGAAAACATCTGAAATATCGTTGTCCCGACGCATTTGCACCGTGCAGCACCAAAGTTTATCGAACGCGGTTTCAATCCCTCAAACCTCCCGGGACGCGTTCCCCGTTCACTGCATCGCGGTACGAGGTGATAATATACGTTGCGCGCGTAAAACAATAAGGCAGGTGCCGTACGTAAAGTAATGTATGTCGCGCGTTGACCGCGGGCGCTAGCGAACGGCGCACGGGACGCAACAGCGCGTTTCATATTTCCATATAAATGTCCGGATCTCATAAGTTTATACTTGTCGGAACAACTCGCGGTGCAACGGGTCGGCCGAACGATTGTACAGCGCCGCGGGTCAACAATGCCGAAACGGTGTACCTACTCCGCGAAACGCGATAGACGTTAACTCGATCGGCATTATTTTTAATTGTTCTAAACCTCGCGTTTTTCCTCTGGAACGCTGTTGTACACGACCGCCGCCGAAAAGTGTTGGCCTCACGAAACACGCGTAAGACCCACTGCAGTCCTTTTGCACCAGTGCTTTGTACGCCCAAAGCTGTTATATGTCTTGTACGGAAGCCGAGCATGACGAGCTGTCGACTTGTCGTCTATTTTTATTTATTTATTTTTTTTTTTTTTTTATCCGTTCTGTTACACGTACATTGGCGTTTCGTCAGAAACGTGAATATGTAAATTCCTCCACGATCCCCATACCGGGTAAGTAGTCGGTCGCGTCAGTTATCGTACGCGGGACGAAAAAGGGTTTGATATGTAATTTCCTATGAACATGGAACGTCGTATGAAACGTACATATTATACTTACGACGTAAGTTCTTGCGCACCTGCCGATAGAACTAAAATATCGTGCTATTGTTACTGTTACGCGATCGTTCCGTATAGTCGATACGTGTTCCCGAATCACGTAACGAAAATCAAACATAAATAAATCTTTGATTTTCGTTACGCGACAACATTAATGAATCTTGTCCATATGAAATCGTACAAGTCTAACGGACTCCGTTTTCGCTCTATTAAGACTTACACAATCAGTACGTATATCGTGATCTGTAAATTTTAAACAATTGTACACGATCAGCGGAAGAAGATTGCTGCATCACACGAGTTCGATGAACAGTAAACAATCACAGTCATATATCATATTATCAGTAAACACATTGTCAGCGTGTGCAAATAAATAAAACGATTGTATAAAACACGCATGATGGGTTTAATGGAATATAAGGTACGTCGCGTATAAAACGGTATCATCCCGATTCACTGCACAATAATTGTGTCTTAACATTGTCCTGACGAACTTTTAACGAGGCGCGTTTCGTCTGGTCTCATAAGTACGTCCCGTTTCTTTCGGACCAATAATTTTCCCTGTGGAATACATTGTTCGATGAATGGATAAGAAAATTGTTCCTAATTCGTTGGATCGATTATAAAATATAAAACAGTACTTTGCATGTTCATAATTTCACGAGTTTCTTTTGGAACAATCAAAACTAATAAACGCAACAAGATTTTACAACGAACAACATCGAGTGGATGATGTTGAAAATATTATCAAAACCATAAATGATATAATGTAACATAAAAAACACATTTTAAATAATAATGTGAAATTATCAGTACAGTCTTCTAAATATAAATCATTTTTTTTTTTTATGGTTTTGAAAAAATTAAAAAACCAATAATATTAAGATTAAAAAAGTATGGAAAAAGAAAATTTTATAAATTAATCGATTTTTTTTTTTTTTTTTTATAATTTTGGTCTAAAATACATAGTTAAGATTATAGATCACAGTCCATATTACTTATTTAAGGTATTATTGGTATTATTTAGATACATTGTTTGTTTTTTTATTTCATTAATTTGTTACAGCTAGAACGACGGGCCTCATGCCGGTTGTTAGTACTTGACGCCACTATTACGCTACATGACACTTCGTCTTCGAAACAAAAATATTCCTCTCGTTGTCCGTGCGCTCCCGATAATTGCATGATATCAAACGAATGTAAATTCTTACACGAGATGAATAGCAGATAAAAATCATCCATGAGTATATATGTATACGAATGTATATATATATATACATAAATAGGTACGTGAGTTTCAACACGAGAAACAAAATTTAATATATTACTGTATGCATTTCTACGCGGGAAAAAAATTTCCTCTCGCTTTGTTATCATTATGAACTTACAAGTCAGATGTGTTGTTGGTGAGCTTGTAGTTTGTTAGTTTTGTGTGTTTCATAAAAAAAAAAAGTCTTATTTCTAATCCGATTTTAATTGAATATTGAATACACAAGTAAATACAACAATTATTATTAACACATTATCGGTTAGTACAGCTGCTTGTACAGTTCAAAAAGTAATACGTTTGATTATTATCGCCGCGCAGGAAATTTCATAATGATATTTTTACCCTCATAAGAATTTCATAATATGCAATCATTCATAGCAGGTAAACGTGTGGAAACTCATCAAGCTCTACGATATCATGCAGCGACCTTCAAGATCTGATTTTCGCACGTCGTCCGTCAGACGTACGAATTATATTACTGCTCGTCGTATAGTATGATCTGCGGGCAACTACGATCCGTCAGATTTCGTCCATCCTTAGATATTTCAATTATTTAATATATAACGCTCCTCTGTATTCCATTAATTATAATTATAATAATACACAAAAATGTAACCTGTCGCGTTACCGTCAAAATATGACTTATCCGGTTTTTGTATTGTAAATTGCATGATGAACACCTACGTCATTGTTCGAACTCTTATAAATACGATAGTAATATTTTTAATCAGAAGGCAGTAAGAAGATAGTCAAAGTGCTGGACGGGATATTCACCCTTAGTAAGACTATTGCTCGTCGTGAAACTCGTTACAGCCACATCGCTACGAGTAATTAGTCATTGCCAGTACTGGTGACGTTTACAAATCAGAAGGCTATTATTTTTATTCGAATGATTATTTAAATAGTTAATAAATTATTAAAACTAAAACTACTTATAAACTAATTAAACTTACTCCAAATACAAGTGTTATGTTCATGAACTACTTATCTCTTCAACAACTTCTCAAGTTCGAGCTAAACGTGCTACGTCGTTTAAATAACTATTTGTGAGTACGTGGTGTCCTGCACAGCGATCACTACGAGGGCAACGACGTACAGCAACCAGAACGATGGCAGATGAGAGATACTGCAAAACGTTTTTTCACACTAGCCGGACTCGAACCGATGGCTGCGCGTGTTGTGATTAGCTGTATGTCCAATGCACCACACTTCCCCATATATTTATTTATGTATACAATAGAATGGCATTATGCCAACGTTTGAATTATTATCAGTATCGGTAGCCGCCAGACATCAACAAAAACCGCGTGTGTATTTAGATGAGATTTCGAAGTACGAAACCACGTAATGCTATCGAGTGCAAACATATTTAAGTGCACACGTACTGCACATAGGCACAGGCGCACGTAAACGCTTGCACAAAGTGTATTCATGCATTAGTAATGATCAACTCCATTCACGTAAAGTCGGATATGATCATCATGTAGATCTGATGTGGTTTACCGTTGATGTTTTAATATTTAAAAATGCGATCCATTTGCCGCAACATTTGTCCGAAACAACAATATATTTATTTTTATTTTTTCAATCTAAGCGCGTATATATCACGACGCGATGACGGCCCGGAAGAGAAAAATTCGTATTTAATGTAAACGAAATCGTGAAACCTATTACGTGGACGTCTCGTGGCTAGATAATTTATCGTACGTACGTTTGTCACACAAACACACGCATATACACGTGACATTCATAAATGGCGGCAAAGCGGTTTTAAAGCCTAAGAGACTGCATCCTGAGAATAAGAAAAAATTGTACTATGACAACGAGAGTGGCCGTGTTGTAGAAATAAAATATTAATTAAAAAGAAGGTTGTAAATAATATAATATTCGTTTTATACAAAGAATATGCATAAATATGAAATCAGAGAAACATATGTTGTATATGATAAAACGTGTATAATATCTCTAATACTGACTGGTTTTTATTGTTAACTGTTTATAAAACTATCCACAGACTCGCCCTCAATGTTGGGCGAACGGTGCCTATGTCTCAGGTCTCACACTTTGTAGGGCTCCGCATACCACTAATTGTCTACTTACATTAAAATACATTGGAAATCTATAAATAAAAAAAAATAAAAATTTAGAATCCTCCAAAAGACTCCATGAATATCATAAATTATGTATCTACTTACACAGCAACTATAGTAATACTACATTATAATGTATAGTTTGGTTTATATTTAATCCTAATGTTTAGTATTAATATTTCTGTTTTTCATCATTCGCAAACTTACCGTTGTTTCTTGTGCTGCGTTCATCTCATATCAATAATCGTTAATCAATTTTTAACTCAATTAAGCAAATAATACGACATTTCAAATAACTAAGTATATATAATTTTGGAAATTTGGATTTGTATTGTATATATTAAACATACGATATGCCCAATAATTAAAATCTGATTTAATTGTTCGTGTCAATAAATTTAAAGTAATTACCATACAATACTTTGACTACTATGGTATTATATTGTATTATTTGTGGTCCAAAAAAACTATATATAAAATGGCGTGGGAATTTTGTGGTTGAACATTATCACTCAGTCAAAAAATCGGTAGACACTAAATATTTGAATGATCAATAACTTGAATAGACAAAATTTGAAAAGGTATTTGTTCAAATCTCGTTTATTTATTTTGATTGACCAAATTAATCATATTGACTTTGACAATAATACAATATTTTATAATAAATAAACTAACAATTGTATCAGATTTTTCAATTTAATTTCTATTAACTATTTTAAAATATTTTTAATTGATTTTTATGCGAACTAATTTTTTTTTCATATAAATCCATATATAATTATAAGATTTATGAACAGTCTAATTTAAGTTTTGTTATTGTAGAACTTGTAAAACATAATATTATTATTCCAAGAATAAATAAATACAAACAATTTTATAATTTTATAGTAAGTACCCTAATTAACGTTTAAATTATGGAGTCCAACAAAAGAATTTACTTTTATTCCTAAAAATGCTAAGGACGGCCTTGACTATCCATCGGGTTTGATGAAAAAAATCGTAAGTATTTAAACACTTATAAATATGCATTATACTGATTGATGCAACTAAGTACAATATTAAGAGGGCTAAATCCCTACAGATAAATTCAACCAATATGAGCCGTGGAGAGGCTTCGCTCTTCATCCTTCTAAAAATAACTATTACTTCAAATAAAATCAAGTATAACATATTGTTACTATACTATATTATAAAATAATTATATACATTAACGTTGAATATAAAATATGATCTGGTCACATGTGTTATGATTTACATATTAAAATTAATTTTTCTATTTTTATTATTAGCTAGAAAATTTTCTTAAACACTATCTCTGTGTCTATGGCATTGATTAAATATTTTTATATGCTTAATAAAACTAAATATTAAAAAAAAAAGAATGTTTTGTGAAATTATTGAACGTGGCCAATTTTATACCATCGCATAACAGAGATTGCTTTTCACAAGTTACACTACTAATAGAAATTTTATAAACTATGTTCAACAATTTATAGGAGTTTAGAAATGTGTTGGATAACACAATTTTAGCCTTTTTCAAAGGTGTCAGTATTTGATCAGTAATTTATTTTTGAGATGTTGTAAAGCCATAATTTCTACCTTTAAACTTTTCACATCGATATTCCATCAATTCTATACAAAAATAAATTATTATTGCCACATTCTTTTTTTATTAAAAACATATAAATAACCTACTTCATAATGGTTTATAAATGCAAGGATATTTGAATAGTCAAACAAATAGTGTCTTTTTTTGTAGAAAATTCAATTATTTCAGTCTAAATTGTTAACAAATATTCTTCATAGAGATTACCACCTAGGATAGCAGTAATAGAATCTATTACTCATAATGCTGTACTCAACATTGCAGTCTTTTCCTGGAGTTTGTTACTTAATATATTAATTTTAAGTAATATCTTGTATAAAACAAACAAATATACAAGAAATAAAGTTTTTTTTCATTTCAGGATTCCTAAAAAAATTAACTTTATAAATTTAACAATTTAATTTTATATTAAATGGAAATCTATGAGTTAATAATCTAACTTATTGTTGGCAATGTATTTATCAGTATTTGCATTTATTCCATACTTTAAAACTTTTATTATAGAAGAAACCTATCACCATTTTGCAGTTTTTATATCAGCTTATATACCACCTTGTATCACTAGTTAAAATTATTTTGTTTTTTTATTCCAAGTTTCTCTTATATATCAACCAACATTATATTTTTGATGTGGTTGAAAAGTGGATATATAATATATTCTAACCGATTGAAAAGATTTCTAGCATTCTAAAAAATAAAAAACAATTTTTAATTGTTAAAATTTAAATTAGTTCTGTGGACCACGCAGTGTATACAAATAGAAAAAGGGTTTTTTCCTTTAATATATTTTTTTATAGCTTACTATGATCATCTGACATTACATTAACTTTATCATAGTTTTGTACAATGATGAGTACATTCATAATTTTGTATTTGTCATGAAATGATAAAATAGCAGATAATAATGCTTTAAAATGTTGACTTACTTCACATCCACTCATATATTTGACACATAAAACTAATTGTTTTTCTTTAAAACACCTAAAAATAATTTTCATAAATATATAAATATCTGTTTGATTGCTACACAATTAAAATCATAAAAAAATTTCAATAATGCCTACAAACTTACATTTAAATGAAGTTAAACTAAATTAAGTTACAAACGAAAATATCAAAAAAATTCTTAATAAGTATAAGAAAAAACATATAAATATACATACATACATACTATACGTTAGTGAACCGATTATTCGAATCGATTTAAATCGAAATTAAAAAAAAATAAATATTAATTTCGAAGACGTTTTTAACATGTCCCTGCCACATACATATGACTTTTTTATTATTTTTTTTTCTCACTACTTTTAATATCTGGAGCAATGTAGTGAACCAACCTACAAAGTTTAAAAAATTCAAAAATGATTATTGACTTAGTAATTCAAGTCTCCAGAAATGTATGCCATGGTTTCCCAAAATTCAGTAATTATTGACTTTTAGAAATTTAATCAAGATAAAAAACACCACATTATCAAACACTTTATATTTATTATTTTATGTTATACAATTTTAGAAACACATTATAATAACTATAAGAAATAACTAAAAAAAAAAAATATATTAAAAAATAATAATAATTTAGTTAATAATATTTCACCACATATTGGGATGCACTACTTTAAATACAAATTTAAGCATAATAATCACGAAAATCAAGGTAAAAATGAAATTTTGGTATCATTAAATAATATGTATTATCACAGAATAATATGTAATGATGCCATTATAGTGTATAAAATATTACAATAGTGAAAAAAAAATTGGTGACCCCAATGGGACCAATACAAATATTCCAGGGACAATATATTTTAAATCGGCCGAATCGAGGAAAAAAAATTGATTCAATTATAAAATCGGCCGGGCTGAATCGATTTAAAAATCAATAAATCAATAAAAAAAATCGATTTAAATCGATTTAAATACATTATTTATCTGAATCTATTAACTATAATAAAATTTATTATTTATTATTAATTATTTTATTGGGGTGGGTATCTTTAATCATGTTAATCTCGATAGACGTGATTTCCTCATTGAAAAACAATTTTGGCGTTTCTAATGGCTATGGTGCACATATACTACTACTATACAAAGGTTATATATTATAAAAAAAGTGATAATATTCGTAAATAAACCAATAATGGTTATACTACAAACTTAACATGACCCTAAAATTCGTCATGTATCTAATACAACCTCACCCAGTCTATACACCAGTATAACAGTCATCAAACCAACATCCAATACTCCCGATTCAAAGTCAACGAATTCAAAATTTTAATCTCTTTAATCTCTTTAGTTACTGTTTTTTTTTTTTTTTTTTTTTTAACGAATTCACAACAAACTTCCGACAATTATCAGTAATTTTAATATCAAATATCTTATCTATAAACCTCATTAGAATTATCACTATCCATATTTAATCCCCTCACTATATTGTGTATCAAATAACTGACATTTTTAATTGCTGCGTAAACATTAGTATCATATCGTATACTACATAAATATCATATGCTATATTTTATAAAATGTTAAAAACTTGTAAGAACATTGATTTGAATCATTGTAAATTAAAATAAATAATATGTTTGATAACATTAGGAATTATTGTAATCAATCGCTTACGCGTATTTTATTTCACAATAGGTAACTATTAAAATTGTTGAAAACTAAGTTCAATAAACATTTACACAATACGAACTGAGAAACAATATGTCTTGTAATTATTACTTAAGTCTGAAATAAATAGATAATAACAAATTCACATAATATTGTTATAATTAAGTTAAGATATGATAATACCATATAAGATGTAGGTACATAAAAAGTAATACATTTCAAGGTAATAAAATCGTTAATCATCGAAACAAATAAGTGTATTATCTCTATCGTTGATATTTATCTTCTACATACATATTATAATACATAATATATCATATAAATCTCCATGGTTAGTTGTATAATTGTATATTAGATATGTTTTGAGAAACGAAATAAAAGTAGATGACAATAATATTATTATGATGGTATGAAAATTATAAAATGTGAATAGGGTTGTTGGCCGAATGAGTAAAGGATTCGGAAATAATTGACGTATGCGAAGGTTTAATTTATTCAATTATACTTCTCTTATTTCCAGCGAATTTTCATCATATAATTATGACAACGAATTTGTCAACGATACACTAAAGTAAATAGACAAAGAGAGAAAGAGAAAGAAAGAGAGAGAGAGAAAGAGAGAGAGAGAGAGAGATGTGAGAGAGAAAGAGGGCGTGAGAAAGAAAGGAAAGAGAGACAGGGACTCGGCACTGTTGTGTTGCTCGTTGCTCGTATACAGTCAATATATTCCGTGTGTATATATATATACACGTACATATGTATAAATTAGTGAAATAACTCAAAGGACTCGATGACGATGGAACATAATTATCATTAGAACACCATCCTTTCTCTATAAATTCCATTAGTACGTTTATCCCAACCACACTGTGATGTTACTACTAATCCTGGCTGGCGCGAAATACGTGAACGTATTATTACTAATACTGCTGCTATACCGTATACTCTAATTCTGGGAGTAGGTTAACTGTTGGTTCAAAATGAATTACGCACAGTCGCAAAGATGCAGTACGCTATTATGACCGGTGAACATATTGTAGAGCATAGCATAAAATAGTTATAAAACCTGAAGATTGTCCGCAATGGTGTTTGACAAAGAAATGGTTAGGTATTTGTATAGCGAATAAAAACGCGAACGTTACATTTTTCGTCCCAAACCGTCCTTTTCCACTTAATTAGTCGTTGCGAACTGCGATATTGTGATTATAATAGCATTATTAAACTACACTTAACGCAGGGGCTTTCGTTCGAGAGATTGGAAGCGGTAATTTGTTGTTCCCCGGTGTTTGTTGATTACTGTTTGTCATGTATCTTAATGCGACGAGGGTTTAAAAAATGATTTTCCTTTATCAAGTCCACTTGAAAACGACTTTCCTCAAGTCTTAATTGTATTCGTATACACCCCTCTAAAACCAATTAAAATTACATACTTCACATAGAATCTTTTGGAATTGAAAATGAAATAATGAACGAAGTCGGTAAGAAAAAACTTTTCGATTAGATATAATGACAAATTTAAACCAGTTTTCATAATTCTTATTGCATCTATAGATCAACCGTTGGAAGTAGAAGACTTCTAATTTCTAATTACCCATGTAACTATGCGATGAACACAGACATAAAATTACGGTACTATACAAATTTCTTTCCTACCTAAATTCCGTAATTAATCCATTCATTTCGCTTCTTACTGCCACTTTGCAAGAGGAAATCATTCCATAATGTTCTTATTTTTTAGTATTATGAAATTGTTCCAATAATAAATTATATTAAATATATTTTTCTCTCGCAATCGTATCGAACATGTTGTCAAACTTATTTTTATTTGTCACAAATTGTATAGATTTCTTTGATGTTATTATTTCATTATGTATTGTGAACAAAATGAATCATTGTCAAGAAATATCACCATTGGGTGATTTCTGCCCTCATTGTTATTTTTGCCATTACATAGTATTCCATTTTAATTGGCTTGCATTTAAATTTCGTGTAATATTATTACTACAAATTCATATCATATTATTTTCATTTTTTCTTTTTTATTTCAATACTAGTGATATGACATATTGTTAACATTGTATTTAAGGTATTAACTCTTTAATTATTATTAACACTATTCGTGTATTATTTGCTTATTCGATACTATTTACCGTCATTGTTATTATATTATAAGTTTGATTACTTATTTTTCATTTATTGTGTTTATATATTAGTTATAACTAAAAATTCTAAAAAAATAAAAATACTGATTCCAATACTTGTAACAATAGTTATCACTGTGTTATGTTAAAATATATTACTCCGTATATTTCGTATTACTCTTGTACGCGGTGTTTTTTTTTTTAAGAATTTTTTTCATTTCTGCAGTTATAGAAACAATTTTACATCGATTAATATTAAATTACTCGTGCAAAATAAGTATTCTTTTATTGTATTTTTTCCCTTTGTCTTTGGGCTTTACATCAAAAAAATAAGTATTGTAATGTAATACTTTTGAATTTTAATATTTATTATTTCACAAACATTCTAATACGGACTACTATAAGCACACTCCATACCATTTAAATACCTGCACTGATATAGTTATGTGTCAGGCAGTTAATGACGATGGATAATCAAGTTGTCTATGATATAGTTGTCAAAGTGCAAACATGAATTGTATCCACTTTAGAAGTTTTTCGGGCTACTGATGTATTTATTATATGTATCGTGAACCATAATACGTTTAAAAATACCTTATCTACTCGTATTGTGTATTAGTTTAAGAAATTTGAGAAAATTAACAGATTTAAAAATATTTTATTATAAAATTTGTAAATTTTTTCAGGAAAACCTGCTCAAGGTGAATGGTTTAAATTGTTCTAAACCATGGATGATAAATCTGTGTCATGTAAAATATAAATTGAGGGCATACAAACATTTTAAATATTTATATTATAATTATATCTTTAATTAAAAATTGGAAAATTGCAATGTTAGTACATATTTACTATTGTTGACGTCTTTCAGAAAATTTAATTGTAGATTCGTTAAAAACGTAAATGACATATTAAACGTAACACGACGAAATATAGTAGCATCAGTGATTTCTGTTTATTTTTTCTTCAATTTATTGTTGTAAGTCATTACTTTTAGAAATAAATCTTATAAATACTGATTTGGATAAGCTGTTTAACTAATGAATATAGTTCCGAATTTACTTCGTTAAAAATGATTGATTATGAACCAAAAATCAGATTTAGATGATTAATAATTACTCAAATAATGTAGTCATATATTTCTATAAAAATTGCATGTATTATATGAATACTTAAATAAAAAAAATGTTTCTTATGATATATATTATATACATATATTGTTTTTATACTATTTAATAGTACTTTCGAAAAACAATAGAAAAGGTAATTTTTGACACGTAAAAATAATTTGCCACCCTTGTTCTAAGCTCATAGAAATGTAGCATCTCATGGTTGCGAAAAATTTGTTATTTACCGACACTCGAAGGTCGTTCATACACCGCGTTACTGATTTTTACCGTGGACACGTTCGACCAATAAACACCCGTATGGGCTATATTAAGTTTCTTCAACACGAATTCATCCAATTTTCCCGATTGCGCGTTCTTGTCGTTCATCTGTATATTTTGATCGTCCCCACGGTACTACAGAATTGTACGGAACACGAACATTTCAATCCGTTTACCTATTATGATGTTGTTATTGCCATGGGCATATAAATAATTTATTCTAATCTATGGAAAACAATATGATTCACGTGGTAAGAGCTTCAATCGCAACCGAAAATACATACAAAATAATATCGTATAACAATCTTACGAAAGGTAGATAAAAATTTGGTGTGTCCAGTATGGTGTATCTCAAAATAAGTTCATTATAATCTAATTATAAAATGAAATCATTTTCTATGCATAGACTTGAGATATGCAACTAACATCGGTCGGATGTAAAATTATTATATAAACCATACAGCAATATGAGTGTGAATAATTATAAAAAATGTGCGGAATTGTTTAACCGTATTACCGTATTCAAATCTGTTCTTTATGACGATGTTAAACTTGGACGAGAAAAAAACATCGGCAACAGGAAGTGTAAGAATATTTTATTGATCAACTTTTATTTCTAAAAAAAGAATATTCTGAGTGATCGAAATGTCACGTTATATCGATTTCCTTTGACTGTAGGAATTTCAACATTTTACATTGTAATAGATCCATAATACTTTTTTACTGTACAGTTTTTGTGTCTCGTATATTCTTTGTATGACAACACAGCTGGCAGATGAAATTCTATTTTTATTATATTATAATAAAATAATCATGATTCGATGTTGTCAGTTTAATATATTATTAAAGATTCGTTTTGCTATTTTTATAATTGCACGTTTCTTGTAAAAATAAATCATTGGCATGATTTTTGAGTTCGTGGATGTTTTGAGAAAACAATTTTGCAGTAAAATAAAATTTAATAAGATCATTTAACTCAGATGTGCAATGATTCATTTAAACTGTTCAAATAAAATTAAATACTTTGATTTAATATAAAATGACAATTAACTGACGTGAAGTTCGTTCGAAGATGCAAAAAATATATATATCAAATAAAAATGGACTTAAAAAAAAAATTACTCGAATACCACGACTTAAAATATTGTATTGACAAAATAAATCCCGAATGAATATGTATGATACGATATTAGTGGTAAATTACAATTAGTGTTAAAAACGTAGGTACTGCAGGTCGATAGCAGTAGGTAGTCTTAGAATGTTACCTACGTTTTACGAATGCGTGCAATACGAGTAATACTCACCGTTTATCGGACAAAGCACTTGAATGTGGTTTGGTTAGTATATGCTCTGTTTGAAGGGATGCTTGATGGTGTTTAGTTGTCCTAAATTTCACATAAACACCCTCAAATGTTTAATAGAATTATTGATATAGATGTAGAGTATAGACATATAGATGATCACATACTCTTGATTGTCGTATACGGATCACCTTTAAAAATTTTATCCGAATCGTGACCATGGCCTAGTGATCTATAGAGGGGGACAGACGGATATAGAGGTATTTGTGTGCGCGTGTTGGATATCGATCGTTGAATCGGACGAGTTTTCGCGTAACGAACGAATCGTCAAGCCGTCGACTGGTGCCCGTCAAAAACGGGATATCTCGTACTGACTACGTGATTCGTACGTGTCCTCGGACTGTACCTCTCCTCGATTCAGTGACATAATGGCTAAACGACGGTGGAGGTAACAGGATGGATCCATGGACAGGGAGACGAAAAGGTCGTCCTTTGGGCAGAGGGTAGGATCGATAATAAGAAAAACAGCGGCAGTGACAAAGACCGCGGTGTTTGATTTTCGACGCGTCCGCTGGACCGTGAAACGCAGAGCGCGCGCGTGAAATATCGTCGTCGCCGTCGCGCAAAAATAAATATAAACATAAAAACGTCACGTGAAATAGAAAAAAAAAAAATGAAAATGAAAATCATATATAAATATATATATGATATCGGATTATATACGTCCCTATTTATTTATCCTCCGTCCGTAAAAAGAAAATATATAATACAATGCGGTGTGCTGACGACCGGTAACGCGGTTTATAAATTGAAACGCGTCGGTCGACACCGATAGTAATAATAATAATAATAATAATAGTATTTTCTGTTGGTTTTTTTATTTTTTATTTTTTTTTTTTTTTTTTGTTTCGCCTGGGTCGGAGACCCGTCATCATCTATGTAGCTTGCCCGACCGTGATATTGGAAAAAATAAAAATACGTCCTCCGTCGCTTCCATGGCTAAAGCGCGATAAAATGTATCATAACCGATACGACATAAGTGGTGTGTAAATCCCTTCCCGTATTTATATGCGTGCACTCGATCTAGAAGAGTACACCTTCTTCTGTGAAAAATATTATGATATGGATTCGTAACAAAAAACGGTATTTGTGTGAGTGGTCTGTACGCGGTTTTTCTCCAAGCACCGAAGCAACAACAAAAATTGTTATTACGCCGTACGTGCATCGATAGTGATCGGCAAACGCGCCATTTTCCGTACGTTCCCTATAAAAGTATACTATATAAATATATGTGTAGATTATTATTAGTCGAATCCGTTTAATGTGGGACCCATGGGAACAGTTCCATTAGCCCACATTAAGTGGTCGCCCGTAAAAACCGAATTTAGGAATAATAAAAATACACGCGTACCTAATTAAAAAACAAAAAATGTACTTCATAAAACGGTAAGACCGTAAAATTTGCGCAGTAAAAAACACTTCTAAATACAATACGTACTTACAGTACTACAGTACGTGGATACATCCATACTAGACAGTTTTTCGCCATTAACCCGAACGAACTATACTATATCCACATTTTGATTACTTCAACTAATATCCAAAGCGAATTTAACGTCTTACGTATGTTGTGTGAAAGGGGAAAAAATATTTGGTTTTCAACATATTTTAAAATAATTTTAATTCTGATAATAATTATTATTCATTTGCCAGAGAATGATCTGTAACCAGACTCAGTTCACTTTATATTACGTTGACGTAAAAAATAACATATTTGTTTCCATATTTGTTTTAGCTTGAATGTTAACAATACTGATTGCTTATTATTAAATAAATTGTTGTTTATATCATTAAAAATCTGTTTTCCTATCAAAGTGAACGCAAATGATTACAGTGACGTCCGGTGTCCACATTCACATAACCATTACCAATGTCCAACACTAGGATGGGATGTATCTGTGTATTATAATCTCAAAGATAATTAATATTAAAAAAGTTCGTATTGCACGAAATGTTCGCAGTTTCAGCTTACGTGTCGATACTTATGTAGATAACGTATAGAACGCAGTACGTTCGAGGTAATCGTAAGTGTTTTGCCATGTATAAGATGCACTTAACTGTTATAAATTTAGTCAACATCATGCGATACATAAATTACTTCGAGAAATTGGCACGTACATACGCACACATACATGCACACGTGATGTATTTACATAACAGGGGCATGTACCTCATGTACCTCAAGAACTCTAAAATAATTGAATGGATCAACCATCCCGAAACAAGGTAAACTACTTCAATATTATACGTGGGTCACGCTTCTTGAAATATTTCAACAAAATCGGTATATTATGCACAGATAACATATTTGCGATTGTCTTAGTTTTTACGAAAAGAACACAGTTAAAGGATGTATCTTAATACATATTCTTAATTCGATCACTATAAGGTTGAAAAATAACGACAATTATGTTAAGTTTCTTATTTTGACATTTACCAAGTATATTATCTTTTATCTTTCATGACAACGTTCAACATCGTCTAAAATTGAAATGGTTTATAAATCTAATCTATTTTTTTTTAATTTATAATAATATAAAAAAATTATATAAGAAAAGTAATTACCAAAAATACAGCGTTTTTAAAATATCAAATTCTATTTATTTTCTTAAATAAAACAATACATTTTAACAGTACGGTTTATATGGGATTTCAACATTCCATTACTCCAGATTATGTTAAATCAAATTAATCGTATTATATGTCCACGTCCTCTTTCATTAAAAAATGTAATAAATTCCAAAGGTTCTAAGGAAGAGAAAAACAGTGTTCATTTTTTATTCAATAAATGTTTATGATATGTCAATAAAATAAGCATATTTCCCAAGGAAAATAATTTTTTTTTAGAAAAAAAAAAAACAGTCTAAATATATTGTACACGTATTAAATAAATCAAATATTTTAACACTGATACTATGATAAGGAAGACTATACGAAAAAATTAGTAAGAATAAATAAGAGAGAAAAATTCCTTAACAAAAGAAATAACTTATAAACAGAAAAATTTCGGTACGATTTTTTTTTTTTAATAAAATACTTGACTTTAACTTAACTTTACATTTATTTTATTTTTATTGTTTTTAATTAAAATTTCTATGCAAATATTAAAATAATAACCTTTGCCATTATTATTGATGGTTCATAGTGTTTGTTTTAATATAACAAATATAATATATAGATATTTATATATATATATATATATATATATATATATATATATATATATATATATATATATATATATATATATATATATATATATATACATATTTATTTCAAAGTGAATTCAACTCATATACATATTCTTAAACTGTTGATACTTCAGTGCAGACTATCTTTAATTTCGAACTACTACTGTACAACCTTTGACATGCTGATTAAATATTTGATGGTCGTCAGCAAAGTGAATAGTCGACTTTTATCTCGACAGCTTACATCTTCTGCTGCTGCTACTCATCAAACAACGAACGGATCTTAGCCATTTCAACGATTGCTTTTTGTGTTTTATTAGACTTAAAAGCTTTCACACGAAATCAAACTGAACAAATGATCACGGATACGGGTCACTTATTCGACTTATCTATTGAACTAACGAGATAGATATTTTTCGCACCGTCTTTCCGTACAATAACAATAATTATTATTTTTATTGTTCTCTCTTCCAGTGTGACGTAATATAAATCTCTCGAATTTATCATAGGTAGCTTGTACATACGATGTGTTCGAATTTAATTCACTCAAATGGTAATTATACAAATATAAATTTTACATTAGAGTTACATGAAATTTCGTTCTTGTATACATAATATTATGCATGAACATAGTTTCGAAATAATAATCATGATGCATCAATGAATTAAAATCCGTGATAAAATTTTTTGCACGAAAAATCCCGAGCAATTAATCGCACCCTAAATATAACTGAACCAAATAGGGTGGCTGTCTCTAAAATCGATCTTTAGATTAAAATGAAATAAGTTATCTTTTAAATTTATTTGTAAACATTTGAGTTACGTTATTTTTTTTTTATCTTAATCAAAAATAACTTATCTAACCCGAAAACTGGTTATGATTGACAAATTAGAACTCTACGAAAATCATTTAAAATTTTAATAGTATACATGATAAAAATCAATCGAATATAGACTCAATTACTACAGGTTACTCGTGAGTCACAACTCGTGATACCTCGAAATCCTTTTATTCGACTTTTATTAATTTTCGAAAAAGTGAAAAAGCCGATGTCCGAGTGATGTTATAATATGTACCAGCAAAAATTATTGTCTCCGATAAAATTATAGCTGATGTGATAGATATTTTACTTTGAATATTATTGTTAAAATAAAATCTTGCGAATGGATTTCCGTCTAATTAACTCTGCGTAATATATGTGTACAAAAATCATTTATTTTTTAACCGAAGAAGTATTACAATTTATTATTACTATATAGCTCGCTGTTCTTAATAAAAAAATTATTGCAGTATAATACAATCTTTATTACACATTTATTGAGTTGGTAGGTAAAACGTGGTGCATTATGAGACACGGTAAAATAATTATTTTATTCAAAATATTTTATGTGTTACTCAAAAATTAGTTGTTTAAAATGTTTGTTAAAATATAATAAGACAGTAAGTACTTGATGAAATACTTATGAATTTAGGTATATTTATTTTTTAAAATATTTATTATATTTTATACATTTTTAAAATTACAGTTAATATGACATTATAATATTATTTGATACACAGTAGAATATTCATAAAGATTAAACATAATAGGCAATCATAGTTCAAAAGAATTTTATTGAAGTGCTTACGATTTTTATATATAATAATATAGTAATAAATAAATATGAAAAAATATCTAACTGATTAAAGAAGTGTTTATCGGTATAAATAATTGTTTTGTAAATTATCTATTAGAAAATAAATCATCTGACGACAAGATTAAAGAATGTTGTGATTATTTATCTGAGAATTTCATGTTTTTGTATTCATTTTCTAATTATGGTCTACTAATGATACAACAAGGGTCGTAATTAGGAAAATAATAAGCATATTAAATAATAAAGCATAAAAAAATAGTTAATATTATTTTAACCTAACCACAGTTGTAAATAGACAAACATAACATAAAAAAAGTTATTATCATCAATTATTGTTTTCTGATATGTTAAATTTTTGATTTAACCAACAATCAATCTAATACTAAACAATATTGTATTGAATTCATTTTTATAAATATATATTTTTTTTTAATAGCAATTAAACAATGACAAAGAATGAGAACAAAGAATCATAACTAAAAATGTATTAAGATAAATCAAAAAGGTGGATCTATTTCATAGTGAGGTGGGAGGGGGCGTCGTAAAAACATGGTTGACCCAAGGCACAAAAATTGTAAATACAGCCCTTGAATGTTTGTGAATCTTTCCATTCCAAGTTTAATAGCAATTTTATCATCGCCATTCAAATCTGCATTTATTTATAAAAGTTTTGATAGGTATACAGACCGAAACATAAGAAAAAATTAAAAGCAGTGATGCACCTCTGCTTCGAAGGCCAAAAACAATTTTAATATACGAGTACATGCAGGACCAAAAAAAAATAAAAAAATATCACAATGAAGAAGTTTCACGTCATTAATTTATTAAAAGAGTATGACAAAAAATATAAACGTAAATAAATGTATAAAAAAAATGTATTTATATTTTAAAAAATATGTAATTTTTAACGAATTTGCTTAAAAATAGTTAGTAATTGTTTAAATAAAGTTTATACTTATTTAATATATTATTTTATGTATTTTAATAATACGATGACTTATTTTTTTATTTATGTCAAATAAGAGTTAAAAAATATATGTAGTATAACATGATTTACTCTTACTCCTTGTTGTAATAATTACAATTATTAAGCTTTTTCTTATTTTTATAATAATAAAACTGATTTTTTTCTTATTTGGATCATAAAAAACTGTGTTATAATCAAAATAATTTATTCTTATTTTAATAATTAAGCTTTTTGCAATCTTAGTGCGGGGATCATCACTATGCAATTATAGGTGATTATTTACTTTTGTTTGAGTTTACCATTTCCCATTGATATTATAGATTACTTTATATTTACTAATGAAATCGGTGTAAATATTTTGTATGCTGAACATATTCAGTATTTTTTCTTTATACCTTTTTATTTTTTAATGTTGAAATATTACAATATTATAATAGAGTGTGTATATTAACAATTCAGTCATTGAAAAATACATTTAAATAATATTAAAAAAAATACTTAACGAATAAGTCGTTTAACATATTCAATGCATATACAAATAGTATTTTTTTTTCGATTATGTATAAATTCAAATGTTAATTGATGTACTAAAAAAAAAAAAAGAATAGTATATGCATATTACTTCTCGATTATGACAGGTACACGTTTAATAACGCGCGCGCGTTGTGTGTTTGTGTATATGTGTGTACCAATGCTTTTGATTTCCCATTACTCGGTAATACTCATATTATGGGGGATATAGAGGGTGCTTGAGCACTCCCAACTTAATTTAAAACACCTCCATATTCCATATCGTTATAAAATAAAAATACTTATATTTAATGTGATTGTACCAGATGCAACTTAAAAGTTACCGTTTGTTGACCGATGTGCATAGGAATGCTGTTATGTCACGATCACGTGTTTTTGATAAACGATTTCTTAAAAGTTATGATAAATTTGAAGACGAACAACGTGTTGGCCATACATGCTAGTCAAAAATTGATCATATCATTTCAAAAATCAATGATAGCATACAAAAATATCGATTATTAGAATAATATCTGGGATGGTTTTTATCGAAAAAGAGACTATTAGAAAAATTGTACATCATCAATTGAACATGACATAAATAAGCGTTAAAATAGTCCCCAAAAACATCTCTCCAGAATAAAAAAGACGGCAGGCGACGAATTTTCAGAGACATTCTCGTACGGATGGGAAGTGAGCCAAACTTGTTGAAATGGATGATAATATGCGATGAAACTTGTATTTTCCAATACGACCCCAAAATTAAGAGGAAGTGCATGAATCAGAAAACTTCCGTATCACCAAATATGAAAAAATCTTGAATGAGCAAATCAATATTGAAGTCCATGTTGATTGTATTTCTTGATGTTAAGGGTAAAACATAACATGATTGAATAGGTACCTCATAAACACAATATATATCAACATTATTACATAAAAGTTTTGACCACACTCAGAAAATCATCCTGAATTATGGAAAAACGAATCATGGATTTTGGTTCATGAAGACAACGCTTTGACGTAGAATGGTTTTTCTGTAAAACAGTTTCTAGTCAATAATTAAATTACAGCACTACAACATCTCCAATATCTCCTATGTGTGCCTAACATCGCTTCATGCGATTTTTATCTCTTTCCAAAATAAAGAAACGTATTAAAAGAAAGATATTTGTAAATCAGTTGAAGCTGTAAAAACCAAATTGACAGAGGTATTTAAAATATTTAAAGGCATAGCATGAAGAAAATATTCAACAATATTTCAATCAATGGAAAATATGAATAACGTGATATATTATACTCGGAGGAGACTATACAAATAGAAAGGGAAAAAGAACCGGTAGGGCCTCGCTCTGCTGTACAGTTGGGGGTGGAGTGCACCTCGCTTATAGGATAGGTCATTATTACAATGAATTTGTTAAATTTGAATGCAATGGTAGATATCATTGTATACGAATAACGATTCTGAATGGAGTTAATATGTTTGTCTAGGATATAATGCATTGTTATTTATAAATATTGTAAAAAGCATATTTTATTTTGAAACGATAAATATATTTTTCAATTAGGATGGGTTGGCAGTTGAATACAGCGACTTAGTTTGTCAGTCTAGAATATTCTACATTATATTATATTTTACATGTAATTTTATGTCAATATTCGCTGTTCAAACGCTTATAAAAAAAAATTGTGCCTATGGATTTTAATAATTTTTGAATGACAATAAGAACTACTGTGGAATCTTCTATGAAATTTTCAAGTATTTTGTAGGAGCCAAATTTTTTTTATCACCGATTATGAAAATAAAATGTAAAAAATCGAATATTTTAAATGCTTATAAGTGGCTTGAAAATCAATATAATATTTTGAAAAAAATATATCATAAAGGAAATGCCAATCTTAACACCTGGTAGAAATTTCAAAAATCTGCGACTTATACTTTTTGAATTATAACAAATATTTAAAATCGTTTGAGAATAAATCGCTAATAAGTACGGTATACATTTTTTTAAAGATTTTTGAAGAGTAGCTTATAGATAACCTAGTGTTAAAATTTTGAACCTTAAGTATGAACAGAAAACATTTTATGAATTTTTATCTACAAAATAACTTACAAATTTTCGCAATTTTTACATATTTCGTATAAATTGGAACTTTGAGCACTTATAAAAAAAATTGTGACTTACGATTTTAGATTTTTTTCTATCAGTAAAGGAACAATTTATAAAAAACCTTGTATTAAATTTTCAAGATTTTCTGGCCGGCCAAAAAAATTTTATCGTTATTTAAAAAAAAAAATTAAAAAAATTGAAAATTTCAATTGTCTACAAATAGCTCAATAAAAGTCAAAATACTTTGAAAATTTAACGGTGTATAGTGAACGCTAATCTAAACATTTGATGAAAATTTCAAGTATTTAAATCAATTAGTTTTTGAGTTATAGCAAAATAAAAATTTGATTTAGTCGAAAACTGGTTTTGCGTAAAAACTCCCGTTTTTTCCTTATTTTTTTAAATTTAAAATTTTTTACTTTTGACCCCTCAAAGTACCAACTAGATTCACTTTCCTTTCAGAAAAGTTGCTACATAAGCAAATTAAAGCATTTTTACTGCCAAAAAAGGTGTCGTCCGACACAAAAATGAAAAAAAAAAACTAAAAAAAAAAACACACATCATTGTAAAACCATTAGATTCCATCACTCCGTTCAAAATCTAAAATGTTAAATGATTACAAATTCTAAGGAAATATTTTTTAAACTGAAAGTCACGTAATTTACAAGCCTCACATAATGGTATTGTGAATATAATAATAGTATTATGAAAATATTATCTTTACACCGACGAATGTGTGGTGTTTTGCAAAAAGGGTTGAGGAAGGTTTTAGTTGTTACAATCATCGATCCTATCAATATAAGTAATATATAAACTTTGGATTGGATAAACATGTATAATGATTTTCATTTTTCCGTTACCTAGGAAATATTTAATTTTGTTTGTTATGTTGATTTTAATAACCAACGCTGACTAAGGTCATATTCATTCGTAATATTTTGTCGATTCATATATTTATATTGGTAAAGTCGTTTTACTATGTTCAAAACTGTTCGTGGACGAAATTGACGGTTTCATGATGTATTAACGTCTTTAAAACACTTCATGTGATGTAACATAAATTATTTCGTGAATAGTTAATTTTTTCATGAAATGGTTTCTTCATCTCGATTTCATGAAATTTTGTTTAAAGTTTGCTCATTATTTCGTATACCATGTTAGATATTTTATACTAATTAGAATAAGCTCCTTAATCGACTTTTAAATAATGTAATGACAACTAAATAATTCTATAGCGGCCTAAGCCACGTAAATTTTTATTGATTACGATATTATACTGTTTACATAATTATCAGCATTTTAGTAATAATTTTCTATTTAATATCGAAGTGTATGGTTCATGCTTTAAATATATATATAAAGCGTGAACCACATTATATTGGTAATTTACAAATTCCAATTTACTCTAAATGAAACAGTACTCTGCAATTTTATTTGTTTTATTAATTTTGATATGGTTAATATTAATGCTTGAATAAAAATAATGCTTGAATTAACTTGGAAAAAAGCTGTAGGTACACAGTAGCTTTTTGTTAAATATTACTGGAATTACATAATATATAACCGACCAGATACTGAAAGGTATTGAAAGGTATTTCTATTATTATTATTATTCTTTTTTATACCAGCATGTATAGATATGTTCAGTAGAATGTACACTATAAATCATATATGTGATAACAACTATTCAACCTTTCTATAAAATTTAGTCACGATTAATTGCAAATAAAAATAATTGGAAATTTAATGATGATTGGAAAATTATTGATTAACATTTTTTATGAAAACTAAAATTCTATACTTCATTGTACCCAGTTTCAATACCAAAAACCTCAAACCTAATTTAAAATATAAAACCTGTGTTCAGTTTAAAAATTACAGCGTGATTTAGATTTTCAACGATTATACAAAAATATGAAATATTAAATAAATGCATTTTACATATAAATTAAAATAAATTACTATACTCATCGTTGAGTTTTCTAAAAAAATTAATCGAAAACACATTACTATTAACATACATTGTTAATTTGTTTCAAAGTTAAATTGTTACTGTAACTGCCTATGGGTAAATAAATGTTATGATAGGGAAAATATAACGCTCAGTAATATATAAATTAAAACCAAAGTTTTCATATAGTTTTTGTATATATCGTACTTTTATTATACCATGCACATGTCTTACTGTTAAAGCATGGTTATAAAAATAAATACATAATTTTTAAATTCACCATTTAATTGGCATTTGTGCGTCAACTATTTAATAGTAATTTATTTAATTTTATTTAAAAAAGAAATATATAATTAACA
The DNA here is from genome assembly GCA_034509805.1 of Sipha maydis. Classification (NCBI taxonomy): domain Eukaryota; kingdom Metazoa; phylum Arthropoda; class Insecta; order Hemiptera; family Aphididae; genus Sipha; species Sipha maydis. The sequence goes on along the minus strand of JASXSY010002491.1, from coordinate 61,779 downwards.
AGTATTACATTAAACATTTGAATCATCTATCTTTTGTAAGCTAGGTTTGTAACGAAGATAAGAAAAGAGTTACAGACTATACTTTTACTTTAGTATACAGTTTTAAAATGTGAAGTTATGAATATTATATTGTATTAATGTAAGGCACAGTTATATACATAATAATATTCTAAAGAAAGGTGCAGACATATACATTATAATTGAAAAATATACGAGGATATAGGAAGACATATTTATTGAAACTAATATACCACATAATTAAGTAAAAAATCAAAGTTGGTTTTTTAAATTGTTATTAAATTATAATTTATTAATTATATCAACACGTTTTGTTAATATAGGGCTTAAAACTATTTTAGACACTCCCTGATGTACAGGTATGTGCATGCCTATGGTTATGTGCCCAACTTGTATAAAACCATATACTTATCGAAATAAAAATTTGAATTATATTTAATATCATTTTTTTATAAATTATAAAGTGTGATTAACATTTTCTTTAAATATTAAACCAATAGTTTTAATTTTAATATTAGGTAAACAAATAAATAATTAATAATTATTTTAAAGAACCTTAAAGTTAATTATTTTAGAAAATGTAAAAACTATTCTATTATATGTTTCTATCATCAAAAAATTGATTCAATTATAGAAATCAATGTTCCTTTTCAATAAAAGATTTTATACCCTAGTATGCACATTAAAAAAAAAAAAAAAAAAAAAAAAAAAAACTGAAGAATGTAGACGTGCAAATAGATAAACTTATTTTAAAATTTTAAAACAATACATCCATACTTTTATTAAGTACAAGGTTAGCTTCACATGCTAAGAATTACTTTTGTTTCTCCAATGTGTGGACATCGAAAGGTAAAACTTTTTTTAAATTTTATAATAATATTTTGTAGATAGGTATGGTTTTATTTGTTATAATATTGCTTGTGATATTGTCAACGTTTGTGTTGATCAAATAGAACAGGACGATATATTCTGGAAAAATCAAATAGGATTACAGTTGTCACAGTTTTTCGTATTGCCAGAATTATTTAATCCACAATGAAATACAATTTAATTTAATTTTCTTATGAAAATGTTTTGTTTTTTTATTTTTTATAATTTCTTTAACAGCTTCTGTTATTATCTCGAAATATTATGTTATTTTTGAATCTACAAAAAAAAAAAAAAATTAAAAATCAAATTTTATATTATTTTTTAATATGAAACAATATAAGATTTTCATTTTTATATACTTAATAATTTGTTATTATCCCTGACTCATCTGTATCTTGATTTATGACAATTAGGTGGGTAATCTGGAATTATTTCGTAATTGAGTATTCGGAATCTAGTCGTTATCGCCGATCCCCTCACTAACACTAATGATAATTTACTATGCACGCATATGTACGAACCGTACGTAATCACTAATAGTATTGCCTATATGGAACCCCTTAGAATCGGTCAGTTTGCAATACCCTTAATCTAATAGATTGTGGAAATTATTTTAAATTAAGTTCACTGCATGTATAAGTCTTCTATAAAAATGATTTAAAAATTTTCTTGAACAAAAAACAATATTATAAAACCCCACAATTGGTTATGACTGACAAAATTAAAAAATTATAACTGATTGAAAATGTGAGTTGTGCTGGATTTGTAAATGTATTATTATGACCAGAAGTGGATAAATGAATTCATTCCGGATAACCAGGTAATTGTGTTTTTTATAATTTACTGAACAAATTCGAGTTATTCGAGTTAACTATAATAGGTATAAAATAAATTGCATGTTTTAAGAGATGATTAACCTCATTGTGAAAGAAAATTCCACGATGTCAATTTGAAATTATTTTTTCTCAAAAAAAAAAAAAAAAAATTTTTGATGAAATATTTTCGTATTTCACCGTTTCACGAAATGCGAAATACCTGTTTCAGTTTTATAAAATGCTCAACTATTCGTGAAATAATACATTTCATAAATGGTCACATATACATATACATAAATACATACATAAATATACACGACATACATATATATATATCTTCTTCTCTGACTCAAAACAGACCATTTAGTACTTTGGCCGCTTCCACAGTTTCTCTACATTTGAGTCTATCCGATGCTAAACTAATGCTGCAAGTAGGATCTATTCATGTCAAGTCTCTTTTCACCTTATTCATCCACCTTTGGCGCGGTCTCACCATGGGTCTTTTTCCGCTCGATATCCCAATGTGAACTTTTCTCATGAGTCAAACTTCTGCGTGCCACAATTGTCCAGTCCCTTCTAACCTTTTGTTACTGAAGTACTAGCAAATTTCGGGCTTATTATATTGTCTTATTAATTCATCGTCTTTTCTGCTTTTGAAAATCAATATATGTATAATATACATGTTCATACATCCATGCATAAATAAGTAATATGTGAAATATGTATTTGCGGGGTCCGTAAGTTAGTTACTTTGTCCACCTAGTTCAACACAAGACTTAATATTTACACAAAAATTATCTAAAAGTTGTATTAGAATTTTATAACTCGCCGTTCGCAGTATTAAAATAATGATTAAACAATCACAACCTACGTTTCTCTTTACAATAACACTGTGGATAAGGAAATTCGTTTTTATGACGAAGTTTACTGATCTATACTTGTTCACTAAGTTAAACAATATTATATTATCTTAATAAGAAATTAATTTTAAATGTGTATAAACAGTTTATTAATAACTATTAAATGTTTCATAAATAAAATAAAAATATAAAAATATATGAAGTTATTTTCCAGAATATTATTATATAATATGTACAAATATTTACGAACAGTTAATATTGAAAAAATAATCATCATGTTTAAAAAACGTACTCGTAAAATTAATACGAACAAATACAAATTAAAGTTGTTTATGTTGGGGAAGAGAAGAAATTTACTTTAATTAAAAAAACAAAAGTTTTAGTAATAGAACATGTTTTTATAGTTTTCAAAAAATTTAATGAGAACGTGAAATGATTGTAAAATATAATAGTTTCCTCGGTTGTTTGCTACTGTACAAAAAAATATTGAAAGACTATATTTTATTAAATTCTGTTAGTACTTAATTGATATACTTAATTTTTTTTCTGACTTTATTATTTCTATGCAATTCATCCAATACTAAATTAATTTGAACATTGTTTAGGTTATTTTATTATTATTTATAAGTATTTATCTATATCAAAATTATTGACATAGTTAATTTCTAAGATAAGCCTCGCAAACAATTTGAATTTTAAACGACGTTTTTCAATTTTATTTAAAAAATTTGTTCTTTGTATTTAAATTTGATTGTATGTTATACGAATATAAAAAATATTTAATCAACATTTAAGTATATTTGCATCGGCTTTATCAAAGGTAGTAGTATTATTCATCATAATTTTCGCAAAAACTTTAAAACAACATTTTTTAATATGCTAGTGTATAATTTTTATTAGTTATTTTATTTTGATATTTTTACGTTTAATTTACCTGATGATGGTTTTTTTTTTTTAAAACCAAACATGATATAAATAATCGCAAAATAGACTTAACAATACTGATCCAGACAAGAACTTTTATTCTGTATTTTATAATTAAATTTGCATTATTAAAAATTAAATAAAAAACTTATTGAATTATTTGTATTTTTAATAATAACCATAAAATTGTTTTATTTTTAATTCAGTACATTATCATGTTAGATATTTGATTAACTTTAAAATCGTTTACACGAACGATTACAATAAATTAAAATATGTTGTGGTTTTTACTTACAAAAAGTGACAGAGCAATCGGGTGGAAGTTACACTACACGTATCTTTCATCATTTTAGACGAAATTTAGACATGGATAGGGCTTACCAACTTAGAGACAAAATAGCAGACTGTCGACCGACAATAATCGTACTTCTCTTGGATTTGATAATAACACATTTTGACTGGGACGCGTATTTTTTCCAACTGGTTAGTATTGTATGTCTATTCTTTGCACTATGAACTTTCCAGAAGATAATAAAGATGAAGAATGTACACGATCGAACAATGGATATTGAATAAATATAATTTAAAAGCAGGAACCAAACCAAAAAATTAATAATTGTATTTTAGTTTCGTCTTGCACAAATTAACACAAATGATTCATTATTTTGTTAAAATGTGAACTAGAGAAAAACTTCTATACATGAACAAGGGTAAATAATCTGAGCAATATCACCTTTTATTTGTTATTTAAGGGGGATTACGAAATTGAGCCTATAACCATTGGGCTGAAAATTTAGTGAGTTGAATAGTATATCGGGTATCCAATCTATATGACCCATTACCGATGAGAAAAAACATATTTAATACATTTATTAAAAATATTGAAAAAAAAGTCGAAAATCTTTTTATACAATTTAAAATAGGTTATACATTTATCAATAATAATTAAATATAATTATTGTTTTTCTGTTTGATTTGGAACATATTAATGAAAAATTAAACATATTATTATGTCGATTCACTAGTTTTCGACTCCTTATGCACTGTCAACACATGATTCCTTACTTTATACTTTATCAGCGGCACTATACTCGAAATAAAATTTGATCATCTCGAAGATTTTAATGTCTAATATAATCAACGTATTCTAGTTGGTATATGATTCAACATTAATTTAAATCTTATACAACATATCATGTATTTTACAATCTTAAGCTAAGAATCTCACCTAAGGTTGAAATATTATTTCGGTCAAAACGAGGTCGTTGGTAAAAAAGCCAAACGAAATTTGAATAATAAAATTCTGTTGTTTTATGAGTCTAAGGAATAAAAAACCAAAGTAAATTCAAAACGAAAATAAAAATAAACTATTATGTTGAAAAAAAACATGTTATGAATTTTATTCGTGAAACGTTAACAACAGAATACACCATTCCTGGCTCAACGAATTCACTACGCCGTGTTGAGCTTAAAAACTTCTTTATCATTTAAATATTTAATTTAGTGTTTTGGTTTTGAACGATTATATGTGTTTTTCATTCGGTCTGTTTGTATTTTGCTCGTCGTTTCTCGTCTCACATAAGCACTTGGATTGTATTAATACAACGCAATAAAATAGCTTAAATCAGTAATACGATTAAAATATTACAGAGCCGTATTATTCGTTAAAAAAAAGTTTTTATCAAACCAAGTAGAAAAACAAAATCAAATTGAAAACTGCAAAGCTCGTTCGCCGAGTGAGCGCTAGTACCAACCTTTTGTTCGAGAAATATCTGATCTGAATAAAGTAGTGAGTAGTTAATTTTATATCGGACGTTTTAGTAAGTTTGTCGAATGTGAGTAGTCATTTTAAATTTGAAAATGATGAATCGTCGTACCTACTACCATGTTGAAAACCGTTTTGATCCGAATTCATTCACAGTGTCGTTTACACGTTCAATGTAGTAAACTTTAAAAGCTCGATTTACGATAGTCAATGCGTTTCAGCCTCAGTTTTTCAAAACATATACCGCCTTCAGCTGGTTACGTGCACACGTAATGAAAACAATTTTAAATCATTGTAACGTTAATAAATAAAAAAATCATCAACATTTTGTGAATACTTTTCAACGTTTTTATTACGAATAATGAAGTAGGTCAGTGTCAAAATTAAGTTTTCTTTGTATATGATAATTAATATTTTTTAATTATAACGAAATCACGAACGATCATACGTAATCAATATTTTATTCCTTTTTTGTACATTCTATTCGAAATTCAGTATAGTATAGAATAATGTGTACTATACGTATACATGTTCGCGCATCGGATTTTACATCAAATAATATTTTAATCTAATTTCATTTTTAAGTGCTACTGTGTATAAAATTCCGTCAAAAATAATATTATTATGTACTACGCGTTTTATTAAAATCCGTCGATTACTTAGAATTTTAATGCACACACGATTTTCTTATTTTGATTGATATGCATCATAATATTATTTACTTTCAATTACTTACGTTAAATTGGGTGGGGCTTAAACAATACAATATATTTGTCCATAACGAATATAAACGTTTTCATAATTTTACATAGCGATTTAAATTTCAGTTTCGCTATACTTATCGATAGTAGGTATTTGTCTAAAATTACATTTTTGGTTAAAAATATGAAAGATATGAAAGATAATTGCCTGCTGGTTATTAAATACGCTATGATTGTCGAAAATAACTTACGCTTCGTTACTCGATAAAATACTTTACAATTTTAAAATCACATACTGTACTGCTGTTCGATTATGTAAATAGTGAAGTATGAAAATATACATGAGATACCAATAAATAATAAAACCACGAGATAATATAATCTTACTATAAATTTAACCGTACAAATAAACTGTAGATCAAACTGGTGTCTTGGTAAGTTATGCGTTTAATTATAACATTATAATAAAATAATATTTTTGTACAACGATTTTGGTTGCGAAAAATCGTTTTTACCGGACTAGCGGTGTTGTGTTATAAAACCATTTTATACGCACGAACAAATAAAGTCTAAAAAATCTATCCTTTATAACGATTGACCTACATATTATTTTATACGTTTATAATAATGGAACTTTAACTGGGCATATATTTTTGAAGATTTTTTTTTCACGCTCTATACATTTTTTCATAATTTTAATCGAATTGAAACTGTCAACAGTTTCACGGTGTCACATTGTTTTATTATTACTTCAAGTTAGAACAATTTTTAAATATTTTTTACATTTTTTTGAAATTTTTACGTACAATTGAGCATTTATTTATTTATAATTTACCGTAACGTTTTGTGTCTTTTATTGAATATTATAAAATTAAAATTTAACTAATCGGTACGTGTGTTTCATTCTTTTGTGGGTTTTTTAAGAATAATTAAAGTTATTTTACTATAGTTTTTAGGGTTTTTAATTTTGATTTTACTAACTTGGAATTTTATTTTGTTACCATATCTAAAAAAATTACATATTAAGCATAAAATATTTAATATACTTTCGTATTACACGTTTTATTATAACACACACGTGCGCGCGCGCTCCCGCATGCACGTAAGCAGTTTCTACTGTAGTAACTATGGACACTGTATTCAGTTAAATTATGAAATAGGCCTTATAAATTGTTATATTTATAACTTTTTGTCTACTGTTCTACCGTTACTAATTAAATTATAAATTCGTTCTGTGCAAGTAGGCACGAATTAAAATCTGTATATTTTTAATACAACTTGATGCAATTTTTTGCATTTTTCCAATTTGATTATAATTTTGTTGATTTCCATCATTTTTAATACAATTTTAGACACTATTAAATATTAATCACATGATTTAATTTTTTTTTTTTTTTTTTTTAAATAAATAAAATAACAATTGGGGCTGTATCAGATATTAATATACGTCAGAATAATGTAATAATTTATGGTTATTTCGGGCTTTATTGATGTGATATAAGTGATGGATATACTTATTGATATGACAATGCACAAATTGAACAACTTGCTGTCCTAAAATCAGACATCTTTCGAGTTAGAGAATTGAAATAAATAGTTTATCGTGTAACGCGATCATTTGTTAAGTAGACATATAAAATAAAACTTGTTCAAATAAAACGCATTTTAATGTTGGTAATTTTGTCTATAGGATCCTGGAAAACTAGACATAAACCACTAATCCAGTATTAATATGTGTTTTTATTTTGAAATATTTTCTAAAAGAACTTATATTTGTATTACGATTGTTTTAATATAAATAACATTTGTTCGATTTTTTTGTAAATAATTAATAGTTCTATTGAAATTTTTAAGTGCAACTTTAGGTATTTAAACTACAATAATGCAATAAATTCCAATGCTTCTAATCGAAATAATTTCTGAGCCCTAGTCATTAGAGCCATGAAAGCACGAACGTAAAATAAAAATATTGATAACAGTGGTGCACGTTTTTCTACAAACCACATTAGTAACAGAACCACGATCGTTTCAAAGACTATACCGTTATGACTAGCAATGAACATTATCAAGTAAAAACTACCAATTTAAGCGATTTTTTTAATAAACTATCGAATAATTATGTCTGAGAGAATGTACAGCCGGTCGACTCGATTGATTTGCTATAACCATCTATTTACGCATATAATAACACTTGATAGTTTCGATAGGTTCGATTATCATGTAAAACTATCGATTGTGAAAACTAGTCGGTATTGCTCATCACTAGTCAAAACGTGGAATAGGTGTTGGCTCATAAGTTATATCTATAGACGGGAGCAATCATGGTTGGTTGGCGGGTGGTGGAACCCTTATTTTCTTCGTTCATCCCCTTTCAAAAAAATAAAAATAAATAAATAAAAAATTCAGTCATCACTAATTTTGACGCACGGAAACATGCACGAACATCACCGCACGTCGTACGTTGTATATTGTAACGGTACACTGCATTTAGTCGGCGCGCGCGCACCGCTCACGTGATTGATTACAGATTGTGTTTTAAACGTGTATGGATAGATATCGTAAAGTGCATAGTTATTAATTATGTTACGACGCGATTATTAATTTTCGACGGGAACATATTATTAATAGCACGCGCGGCCCGCGTCCGGCTGCGGTTCAATATGGTTTAATACGCGGGCACAGGGACGTATGCGGTTTGGCGTGTAGAGTTGAACAAAAAAAAAAAGCAACAACAAATTGTTCGCATATTTCGTGATACGACGACGGATTATATTATAAAATATTGTTTTGACATATAGCTCGTCGTCCATGATAGCGTATTTTACGGTGCAGCCACGTCATCGTCGAGCGCGTGAACGACAAGATCGTAGGCGTGTCGAACGGGTGAGGGGGTGCACGGGCACCCCCCGAAATGTTGTAAATGGGACACTACGATCTAAGCGTATTAGTAAGGGCCCCGTACGTAAACTTTATTCTAAAATATTTGATAAAAAATAAATGATGTTTCGTAATGGAAAAAACAAAACAATAGGTACGTTTTAAATGTTCGTTTAAAATATTTTCAAAATAATATAATAGCTAGAATTGATTACAGAAGTCCAAATCCTAAGTAATCGAAGTTATCTGTGAATAATACACGAGATCCGAGGAAAACATATCCGCACAAATTTTTTTTTTTATTGAAAAATATTCATAATAGTGTAGAGAACTAGAATACAAATATATATATGTAGTAGAATTAATTTACCCTTTAAGCGATGCTTGTGTTGGGGTAAATGAGTTATTTGACAAAATTTTATGATACTTTACAAAGTACAAAGACTAAATTTCTAAAACTTAAAATTAAAGCTCACTAAACAGCCAGTTTATAATAGATTTCTTATTTATTATAACGTTAGATTTTTTATTTACATTATTAAATATACTTTGTTTAAGATACAAAGGCATTGCATTGAAGTTTGTAGGACCTAAATAATCCAAGAAATGTTTACCAATATTTTTTTTTGTATACTTAACTTGTAGATCATATGCTCTACATTCACGTTTATTTAAATTTTTATGATCGATATTTCTAGAAGCACTTAAAATGGAAAATTGTGCATATAGAGACCTGACTGGCAATACCTCCAACTCTTTGTAGTTAGAAACTGTAGAGCCTTTTAAATCATACTTATTTAAACAGATTCTTACCGTTTGGTTTTGTTGGGTTTTTAATGGCCTTATTGCATTGTCAGCACAACCTCCCCACATTAATAACCCATATTGTAAAATTGATTTATATAAAGCATTGTATATGATACACATAATACTTTTGAACAATATTTTATTTAGAGTGTATAATTTAAAAATAATAGATCTTAAACGCATAGTTAAGTCCGTTATATGTATATTCCATCGTAAGAAACAGTCAATGATTAAACCTAAATATTTTACTCTGGTTACGCGAATTATTTTTTGACAGTTACAGGAAGTTAAGAAGACATTTTGCGTGTCACAGGAGTGTATAATAATTTTATCTATTGGTATATAGTTATTTGTTATAGAAAATGCAATAAAAACACTTTTGCCTATATTTAAAGTGAGTTTTTTTTCAGACAACTTAATAAATACCTTGTTAACTTCTGCTGTTGCTTTACGTTTGACATTATCCCATGTACTGCTTGAATATATGCCACAGCATTAAATAAAATATCAAAGTTATGTTTGTTTAATTATTTTTTCATTCCAATTTTTTTTTACATACTTGCACGTTTTTTGTAACATAGGGCCCAAAAATTTTGTAGGTACCCTCTGAAATACAGGTCACGCCTATGGACGATACATTGTAGTTTCAATAAAATTCCTTTTTTTTTTTCTACATCAGTTAAATCCTGTTAAGACTTCAATGATAATGATAGGAAAGAACTTGGGGACGGTAAAGATTTGTCGGGAGCTTGATAGAGTTTAAGGGTTTATTCTTCCCTCCGTCAGAGTCCTTGCTCCATAAATTTATCGAAGAATCGGCATTTCCAATTTAATCAGTGGTTTTTTTTTTTCTTTAGGCTTATATATGTCTTACGCTAAAAGTACTTTAGATCGATAAAAGTAATCTTTAGGTTACATATTTAAGCTTACTAATATTATTAAAAATAAAGTAAATTTAACAATACATTATTGTAATTACCTCATAGTCTATTATTAAAATAAATTTCAATTATAATATTATATGTTATTTTTTAAGAGCTTTAGAACTCCATAATTTTCACAGCACGCCAGTGCGCGTTCCGCGTTTTTGTATTGTATTAGTGTTACTGTCATTGTTATACTTTTTGTTTGATAGTATATTGTTCATTCATATTCATCTATATGTTTGTGGTTTATAATGTATTTTGAAGTGTCTGGCTGCAATGACAAATGACAATAGCTCTTGAATAATGGAAAAATAAATAATACCTACACGAAACGATCAGATATGTAACGCATATTTTGTATAAGTGACTTTATACGACGAACAATGTAAAAATATGTATATTATATGTATACGAGTGCATATGACGAGCATCGACTACGTTGTACCAAAAAGTTTCGTTAAGAAAACAAATTAAATGGAAAATCTGGTTAAAGGGCTCTAATACAACATCAACTGATATTATGCTAGAATTTAGAAAAAAACGATTTAGATAACTTTTAGTTAATAAAATAATAAACGGGCCATGACAGTTTATAACACGAAGATGAACATTTATAAATTCGACGTTACAGCTGTGACAAGAGTTCTTAAATAATTATTGAAAATGATAAGATCCCATTTTACTTATTCTAAAAATTAATATGGTAATAGAAAACAGCCTTTTCTTTCCCTGATTCTGGCAATGGTTTCCTAATGATCATTGCCAGTACAGGCGATTTATGTTCGTTATTTTATTATCAATAACTCATGGGCCATGAGCGAACCTAAAAACGTGGATTTTATCTGATTTACTTACAAGTATTACAAGTATAACGTTGTTACAAGTATGATCTTTATAAACATATGAACGGTATGTACGCTCTTACGAAAATTCATAATTTAATCGTATGCGTAAATACATAATACAGGATGGGGATCCTGAATGGGGATTTTACTATTTTAGTAAAACGGCCGATTTTAAAATAGATTTTCTTAGTAAGTAAAATGAAAATTCTTACTAAATACTATTAGTTCAAAAACAACATACCATTTAATAAATATAGAAAAGTGAAGTGGTGAATAACATGCTTAAGTGATAAAATCATTTTACAAAAACAATGACAGTTACGTAGCCCCACAGCCTTCATTTCGTTTTCATTTTAATCTTAAATGTCATGATTCGGTACCGTCGGCCAAGGCTATTAAATTATGGATAACCAACTATGAAGAAAAGAGTTCAGCATTAAAAAAAGAAACCTGCACGAAAAAACCCATTCTCACACCTTAAAACATCGCAGCTGTCAATGCCGCTCTTATGAAAAGTCCAAGACGTTCTGCACGAAAACATGCATTATTGTTATGTGATTTATCAATATGTGACTTATTTTTGTAGAGGTATTTATAAAGTATAGCCCATGCACAAAAACCTCGAAATATTGATGAACTAAAAACAAAATCAAAGAATAAATCGCCAGTACGCCTTTGGAAGTGATACACTGTGTAGTGGATTATTTATAAATTATAAAAATATGAAGATGATTAGAGTTGAACTTTTATTAAAATGAGAATTAAATGACTCACGAGTATTAGTCGTTCTGTTAAAATATGCCGTATCAGCAGCCTATTTATTTTAAGGAAAAATGTTGTCATTACTTATACAATTATTTAATAAATAATCTGAAAGTTGAGTTAATCTATAATCATTTGGTTAATAAATTATTAAAAAAAACTTAATAGTAATCTAAAACCATCTCGGGCTGTAAAGAATTTTTTTTTTTCGAACGGGCGGAATGTACAAAATCATTTTTGTATTTTTATATTTTTCCGAGCGGAATTCACATGTACCATATTTACCTGTGGTTTTTTCTGAACGGAATTTACTATTGACCTGTTCACATAGGTTGGAATTTACAATCGTTCCATATTTCCTAACTAAAACATGTGGTCAGATTACTTTTTTTTATTTAGAACCAAATATATCAACAGACAATTTTTACATTAATTAAATTTTTAATTTTTAATTTAACCACCTTCTTATGACAGGTAAAATTTTAATATTAGTATTAACTTAATTATAATATAATTAATATGCTTGTAGCATGTGATTTGGCATTACTTATACAATATAGTTGTAATAGTAATAGTAGTAGTAGTAGTTGTAGTAATAGTTATAGTAATTTAGTATATACATATAAAAATTATTTAACATTTGGAATTGTATTGAAATATAATTAGATTAATATTAATGAGCATATGTATTCACAAGAAACTATGTTTTTGGGTTTTTAAAATTTAATTATTTTTTTTTTGTAAAATCAATATTATAATTTTATAAAAAAATTGTATTGTTCATAAATATGTTTATTTGAACTAGTGATGAAACACACACGATGTGCAATTTCCAGTGGGTCTGATCAAACTTTGAAGGCACTTTAAAATATGGTGTTGTAAAACAGTTGATTAAAGATAAACTCTGCTAAAAATTGGTTGTCGCAGGGGTGGGGTGAGGATATTTTGCGGATAGGGATGATTGCGGTAGGGTGGTTGTAACCATGGGGCGTGCGAAAACGCACACGAGCTCATGGCTGATATCGGCGGGGATGGTTACGACATGGTGCACGGTTTAGCAGGCCAAGAGAATATTATGCAAGAAATTAAATTCCGTGCCCGGTTTGATTATGTTGCCGGCATTTTGGCGCCCGAAAATAATGATTACTCCTAACATTTTTGCAACTGCTGATGATGTTTCAGTATTCCCTTTCAGACACAATCAGCTCGTCTGCGCCGACAGTCGTCTTTGGTGCGGCATATATGCACCCCCGGTACGAGTGGCGGTGGCGGGCCCTGAAAACAATACATAGTTACCCTAGCTTCCACGAATCAATGTAAGTTGTACATTTCACGAAGCGAAGCTAATCTGTTCAACGATTATCACAACTAGGTTCGTGTACGTTTTGTAGACATTTATGATTACGTCGGTACGATACTACATATTTAACTTATCGATATCAGTCAAAGTTCAACATTACATACCACGAGATTTGTTGCACAGTAGTACTAGGATGGATAAGTGAATAGTCATTCTGTCTGGGTGCATTGTGTTTGCGCCTAGGTGGTACCGTATTTGCGTATATCTAAAAAAACCTTGATTGCGCTTACTAAAATTGAATAACACTTGTTTGGACCCATAATACATCAGTTTGGCCGACATCGCGATATAGCTTTAAGTATATACTGATTTTCAGACTTCAGACAGAAAATAATACATTATAACTACTAATTATTCCAGTAATACATTACTAATCAATACATTTGGTAACAGCGCGTGGTGGTTAAAAAATGAAAGCGGTTGACTAGAATGAACTTAAAGAATTTAAAAATAAAAGAATTTTTATCGAACAGACATGCAATAGAACGTGAGTCTTAATTACATACCGGAAGAGTTTTAGTATATTTTATATTGTCAATTTGTAGTCGGAAAAGAGTGGAACAAGAAATTTAAGTTTTATTGCGATGTTGCCAGATGTATGTATTATGAGCGCAAACCAGTATTATTATATTTCATTAAGCGCAATCAAGATTTTCCTATTTAGGCGCAAACACAGAATTTAAACACAAACATGCACCTCCCCCCCATTCTGTTATATATATTTCAACGTGTGAAATTAAGCGTTCAAAAAATTTTAGTCGAGACGCTCTCGTAATTGTCATTGCGTCTTGTAATTGCTATCAGAGTCATAGACCTAGGGGAGCAGAGAAAAATGAGCAATCGGTCCTCTGAATTTGGTGGATGGGTGGGCAGTTGATCGATACTCGATGGTCAATTTTCAGACAAAACAAAATGCATATACATCAATACAACTATATTACGTAATTTATTTTATGCGAACGCGATGATCAATTTTTCTTTTCTCATGTGGGTATATGAATACTTATGTTTTTCTCACTCACAACTCAAACCAGTTAGCGTGTCTGATAGCCTTGGATATAAAAATATCTGAACGAAAACCCTAAATATATTTTATTCGATGTTATTGAATAGTTGAACTTTCTCAGTTAGAGGTGCGTACGCGCATGTGTCAGCTTATCGTACTCATCTACGTTATGAGCATACGACTATGACGTCTGCAGCGGATATCCAATTTTATTTCGCAAAAAACAATTATTTCGTAATACGGAATGTCTGAGGGCAGAACACGAATCGATTTTTACAGCTGATAGAAGCGATAGAACCTGCAACACAGAACAATGATGTTTTATTATATTATAATATATATATATATATATATATATAATATTGTCTTTGTCTTTTGTGCTACGAACCAAAATCATATTCTTCGTGTAAAAATATATACCACTGTCGTTAACGTAGTTGACGCTGCGCAGCAGTACAAAACGAATAGAAATACGACAAAACTTTTAACGACGTGGAAATAAAACATATTTTCAAACATTTATTTTTGTTTTTAATTTGAAACTAAATACGGTACACAAGGATTGTTTTACTTTAATATTATTATTCTGATTGTTATTATTATTATTATCATCATCATTCTGTTTATATTATTATTTACTGCAGCAACTTTGCTCGTACGCAGAACCTCGATTATTATTCTTCTGTGCTAACGCCATAACGCAATAACGACTGATTATTATTATATTGTCGGATTTCGTTATATTAAGATTTTATTGTAATCGAATTTGGTATTCGGATGATATATTTTAAGTATCGTGACTTCGTAAACCCGCAATTTCGAGATGAAATACGAAATTGTTACGTCTATATTTCTTTTGAATAATAACCATACATTAAGAACGTATATATACTTTACGAATTATACTGCAACATATTATATGTATATGTATCCTATTAAAATAAAAAAAACGCATGTACACATAATCAGAAGTCTAAGTTTTAGATGTTCGATTACATAGATATAAGCGCGACTAGAGCTTACACATTATTTTTTATTTTGGAAGCGTGCTATAAGTATCAACTACTTTACTTAACTTACTTATTATACTACTTTACATAGATCATTTTTTTTTTTTCATCACTACTATAATTTTAGTTCAAATGTTATCAAAGAGTTGAACATTATATAGAATAAAACATTGAAATTTTGTGAACCAAATTTTAACTATCGATGTTCATGCGTAAAGCGAAATTCATAATATACTGAATTATAAGAATTGTCAAATTCAATAATTATTTCATGTATTGAGATAGTAGACATGAATGATAAGATTTTATCTCAATACCAAACACACAATTCTGAGATTAATTTTTTTCTGTAATCTGGAAGAGTATTGAAAATATTTAGGAGAATAAGCTTCTCAATTCCACCCCCCAGTTGCACTCATGCCCATACATAATATATTACATTATTCCAGACTTGGAACTTTATTCGCTAAAAACAATGAAATATGAGCATACATATGGGTTAAAAAATAAATAAATATGCATTTTTTTATTTGATCTCAAAATAACAAACAAACAAAATTATATATTTATATATGTCCTTTTCTTATATTTACTACTTTAGGTTGTTCAACTTCTGTGTCTCACGGTGAATTGGTGAAGTTAAAAATTGATTGTACTGTATAAAAAAAAAAAAAACCGTATGCCTAATCCGATTTATAATTTAATACATCATATAGAATTTGAATATTGAGTACGTAATAAAATAATAAAAACACATCATCTTGTGCAACTCAAAAAGTAATGCCGCGCAGGAAATATCATATTTATATATTTTTATTTTTTTTTTGTGTCAGAACTTACGAACTTACGATATACGTTTGTTCTCGGTTGAAATCTACGTGGCACTAATCCGATTACTTGTCATGTTTCCTACGGGAACTTATCAAACACTTGTCGATTACGTTTCAAGATACCGGGCAACGTACTTCGGTGTACACATGTCGAGCGACTAACAAAATAGTAATACACGAGAACCAATCGCAGGGTCACGCGTTATTTGGGTGTCATTGATCGTTTGAAGTGTGATAAATATTCCGTCACTCACGCGTGCTGCAGCCGACAAACGTTTAGAAAAAATACTCTCGTGTTTTTAACACCGGTCGATACGCATGATATTCAGTAAGCGCAGATTTTTCGGTCATCCCTAAGGAATCCGGAACGTAGGAAAACAACACGGGTAGAAAAATAATTATCCGTCAGAGAAATAATCACATTTTCGACTTCGGTGATACATGATACATTAGACGAACGACAATACGGTCTAATAAAATATGTTCCGGTCGGCGTGAGAGAGTGGAGCTGTAGACATACGAAAGCAGTTGTGCATTTCTCCGGACGAAAGTTTTGAAAACTTTCAAGCGTGTAAAACAAACGCACGCGCGACGCGTAACCGCCCGCAAAGGTAGCGCGTGCAGGTGTGCATCTTCGTACGCGTGCACTCGCTCTCGCGTTTTCGTATCGGCCGACTCTCGTCGTGGCCCGCCCGTGTTCGGCGCACCCATCTGATTCATTCGAAACGAAAACCGACCGGAAGACGTGCACCTCCGTTTGGCGGTACACTGCGCACACCGAATCGCACATGATATATGTTCGCGTACGACACACGTATACATGTAACAATGGCTCATAAACTTTTTTCGATTCATGTCACTTTTAGTCATATGAACCGAACACTGCGTCGCCCTAACACCAAAATGATAAAAGATCTTAACAAATAAGATCTCGGAGCCATTGTCGTTTGAGCCTTCTGGGGGCAGTTCCGAGGAAGCAGAGGGATTGTTATTTTTTTTTTTGAAGTGGGATTGGTGTGATTTTGAATGCGGTTACTGAATTTAGAACAGTTTAATTTGGCTGTTTCGGTGACTGTGGTTTTAGATATAAGGAAGATCATTATGAGTTATGATTTTGAGGATTTTTTCAATGGAATATTTTTATTTTTCGTGTATTCGAGTATAATATGGAAGTTGTGCAGAAGCCATTTAGTCTGAACTATTAAAATCAAGTATAGAACTATATTTTTATCGTCAAAAATAACAAACCTGATTACAAATGTATATCGCTCCGTAATTGGTATACACCAGCGGTTCTTATCGTAAACGGCACCAACCGCTAAAGAGTATTTAGGTCCTTCTGGGAGGAAGTTGGGTAGGTTTGAAGGTCACTTTGGAGGCACAGTGAGTATTTTATTGCGAAATACTGGAAAAAGTAAAAATCACCAGCTTAATAAAATTAACTTTTTAAAAACCAAAGAAATCATTTTCTATTTCATTTAAATTTGTAAATCTTGAACCTAATTTATAAGTGGAGATTATCGATTTTAAAAATGACTGTAAAACATAATTATTTTTAAACAGGTTGATTACAAATTTACCTGAGTCAAACTTAAAAGCACTTATCCACAACTCCGACAAAAACTTAAGTAGTTACTTCTTCTCTTCTTGCCAAGGAAATCCGCATTCTTATTCGATTTTTAAAGAAGCAAATAAATCGATTATACATTTGCAATAAAGGTGATCTGTGTTGAACTTAAACTAATATCAAACTAGTCATTGCAACATTAACAGCTACTCATCAAATCCTGGGCAGTTATTGAAAACACACGATGAAATATTCTTTTTTTTTTGTATATTAAACTAATATATTATTATAAAGTGGTGTCAAATAATAAAATATAAAGAGTTTATTTACTAAATATTGCAATAAGAGTTTTTATTTAAATTTTGAATACTGATCCATATAATTTTGAAAATCTTTTGATTGGTAGGAAGAGAACGCTAGCAGTCAATTATCTCTGTTAAGGAGCGTTGAACCGAAAAATGTTAAAAAAAAACACCAGCATAAATGATCGTCCGATCGTGTACGTTTAACGAGTCGAAAAGTTTTCGGTTCGAATAATTTAAAATCTTATTGTTTGATCAATATCGAAATTATAATTTACGTGACATAGACTATAACGACACATATTCGATAACGTAATTTATTATCTTGATATTGGTATTGAACTGATATTGATCGGAATGCAGTGAGTGTAAGCAGTAAACGTAGTGTATTGGGATTCAGGATACAGACGCGAAGGAGATAAATTATTAAAATCATTAAAAGCAATTTGACGGCGAGTCGAATAGGAAATCGAAAGGAATTACGGAATGTTTTATTCATGGTTTAAACGAAGGTATTGATTTATATTTTATTCGCGTGTAAAATATATATATAACTGTATAAGTATCGTACTCTGTAATAGAGTTTTACTATGAATACGTAATCTAATCGGCAGTAAGGGAATGTATTCAATACGATACAAACCGTCACACGGTAATATTAATTAATATTATTTAGTTTCTCCGTTATTCTTCGCTTATTTTCGTATGTGATAAACTATGTGTATACATCTGTATCATACGCGCATACACGCCTAAAATATGATTATACCATTTCCCGCGGGGATATTTTATCGATTCCTGAGGTTTTCCTAGTGTGCTGTATAGAAACATTGTTAATAGTTCCATTTTCTATACATATTGGCTAAAGAATAAAATTGTTTTGATAATCTTTATTTAAATTTTTTCAGACAAATACCTATATTCGAAATTATAATATCGTAGAAGTCGCAATCTATAAATAACATTGTCATCGCTGTCGCAAGAAAATTTGATGTTGTTTTATCACTTGAACGAACTATTGACGTAATAGCATATCATATTCGTGCATTTCGTGCACTTCCCGTTTTTTTTTCGATCACGTAAAAACTAAACCTTTTTATGAGTTGTTCACAATTACATAATTTTAATGGATCATTAAGTTGTGTTCTCTAAAATCGCAATTACGTGTAAACTAGATTCTCACTGTTTTCCTAAAAACTACAAAAGAATGTTGAAAATCTTGAGGTTAAAATGTAAACGTCAATTAATCTTCTAATTTTTGAAAAGTAATAAAAAAAAAAAAAAAATACGGAGTATGAATAACTTTATTATATTGAAAGATATCGTGATGGAAATAGGCCATTAGGGTGATTGTAAACTCTTCCGATAATAGGGTAAACAGTCACGATTTTAAAACTAGTAAAATCAAATGGGTCTACTCTACTAATATCAGTATATGTATATATATATATATATATATATATATATATATATATATATATATATATATATATATATATATATATATATATATATATACGAGTATCGCTCAAAAAGTGTAAATTATACATACAAAAAAAACAGACACTAATTAATTGTTTTGAATTTATTATATATTTTTGCATTTAAAAGAGGGTAATTCATGATATTTTTTATTTCATTGATATCTCAACTCGCGTTGCTCAACAATAATAATTTTAATGCCTATAGAAAGTTATAACATACTTTGAACAGTTAACAAGTTATAATATATTCTTGAAATAGTACTATAAGTAGACCAGGAAGAGTTTAACGTTGGGAGGATTTATAATCTTCTTTTGCGGAACACTCTGTATATGGGATAACGCAGTTAGAAGAGGCGGATAATCGATTTGGTTTTCGGTTGATATTGTATAATCTATTATTTAGGTTTTACGTACCGTCTTTGGTACCTACCTATTCTTACGCTTCACGGGATATAATAGTGATAATCTATCCGAGTGCCTTATGTTATATAATGTTATCAGAAGCAATAACTTGTGCGTCATTAATCTTGTCGCATGCCAACGGTGGCGTTTGCACTCACGATTCACTTGAAAACGATTTTTTAATATTTCCTATTAATGCGATAATAACCGTTGCCGAGGAACCAACAGAAACACGACGGTTTCGTTAAATTTATCAAAGATTTTATAATCGTCTATCTGTGTACATTGTCCCAATATAGTTTTGTTAAACGATGCTTTTTGGTCGCGTAGAACAGTAATTTTAAAACTTTTCTCTAACATGGTACACTGCAATGCACTACACAAAATGCTCATATCACACGTCTCAGTAACGTGCAACTCTTTTT
This sequence comes from Sipha maydis, assembly GCA_034509805.1. Lineage (NCBI taxonomy): Eukaryota > Metazoa > Arthropoda > Insecta > Hemiptera > Aphididae > Sipha > Sipha maydis. The sequence goes on along the minus strand of JASXSY010002491.1, from coordinate 41,223 downwards.
CAAGACCCTTTTTTTTTGGGGGAGGTAAATATTTAACTATTTCAAAAGAATTGCAGTGTTTGAATAAAAACTTCGATCGTGACTGCAGATAGTTGCGTTAAATATAATTTGTTAATACTTAATACACTTTACATATGTGTATTTGTGTGTGTGTGTTTGTGTGTGTGTGTGTGTGTGTGTGTGTGTGTGTGTGTGTGTATCGTTGAAAATCCCCCAGATGCTGTAACCTAACCTAACTTATCTTTACTTTCAGCGTGGGGGTTTTGAAAAAAATGTTGAGTATGAATATTGAACATTCAGAGATAATTTCGTCGATCCGTTCATTTTTTTTGTCTTTTGTGTTTTTCAATAAAAAGTAATGTGTGGTCCATACGATTTAAATATTATTTAACTTTACTGATTCTCGTTTTAATCGGTTTAATGTTATATTTTTGTTATCACTCGATCATTGTCTAATCGAAAGCTGATTATATTCATTAATCGAATAATTACAACACTTATAATATTGAATCTAATATAAAATTAATTTAAGTGATAACTTGTATAAATAATAATGAAAAATATGGTTTTTAGTGGAGAAAATGTTTTCAATTAAAAATTAAACCATTCAAATATCAGATAACTTTTGTAAGATAAATATTTGTTCACCAATACACAAACTGCACTGGTTCAAATACAATGTTAACTGTATATTATAATATTTAAATTACAATTTTATTTATTAATTACGATAATTAATAATTCTATTGTAACGCAGATCATATAGCTGATTGGTACACTACAATCAATTTGTATTGCATAATGAATAATTAATAAAATAAGTAATTTTATTAGATTAAAAATTAAAAGTTTATTATACGTAAATTGTAAATTTGAAAGCTGTACTTTTCTATATTGATTTTAAATTTAAAACACTTTGATTGGTAGACTTTCATTTGAAATTTGAAATTTATTATACAAAATGTAAATAATTGTGTTTCTTTTAATTTTTTAGAAGTTTAACAATTTGTAAATATTTTTGGTTATAAAAACTACGATAACTTTTTAGAGTACATTTGAAGAATTTTAAACAAACAATAAAATCATCAACAACTTTTTTTCCAGTGATATCAACTTATATACTAAAATATTAATGAAAAAATTATTTGATATAAAGCCATAAATATGTAATGATTTAGTGTTGAAAGTTATCTAGATTAGTGCACCTCAAACTTTTTTGTAATAGGCTCCCTTTTATCAAAACCATAAATTATAATTATTTTTTCTTAATTATGTATTAAAATTACATTTACTGTTTCGCTCAGCTTAACTATTAATATATATATATATATATATATATATATATATATTATATTAAATGGCTATTTTTTAATACACTTTTCAAATAATTTTATTTCAGTATTAAATGTTATACATGTATAAATACAAATAAATTAAAGCCTAAAGAAAATAGTTTAGATAAAATAAATATTTCAAGATTTTCTAGTGGTGTAATTACGCCCCTCAAGGGAGCCATGACTTCCAGCTTGAGAATCACTAATCAAAACATAAATAATCTATTTTATTTATTTATTTTTTTTATTTTAATTTTAATTTTTTTTTTCGAAAATGATCGATCTATTATTTTATGTAGATCGATTATTTTTTACTATATTATTTTTATAGATTATTTTATTTATATATAGACGTTATATATTTAAATTAGTCTGAAAAGTTTAAAAGATTGTTTAGTTCTTTATTAAAAACGAAAATTAATCATTATTTGTTCTATTATATTTTATATAAAAACTCGGAGTCATTGGTTTCATAATCATATAATAACTTATAGAATATGTAGTACTGTAAACTTTGATTTTATTTTAAGTTCTAATGCGATCATTTTTATTTTTCGTTTAAAAGAAAGGTAAGAAGGTAAGTTAAAAAACATAAAAAGCAGTTTCGAATTTGACACCCAAAAAGTTTGTTGAATCAACATAAATTCCACGTAGAATATTCAGAACTTTCCCGACATCGGAGAATCCATCAGGATTTTTAGCCGCAACATTCTACGAGACCGCTGTATCACGGTTGCTGTTGTCTACGGTCAGGAACCGAACACGAATACAATTTATTACGGACTGGATATCGATTAAAAATGTGTCTTAAAAATCGACGTTATTTGTTATTGATAAGTTGTTGTTGTTGCTTTTTTTTTTTTTTGTCTTAATTTATCATTAGAATATAATTGTAAACATTTGTGTCGTAAATCGTGACGTACTAGTTATAAGTTGTCATAAAAAATAATGAAATGAATAATTATAACTAACCATAAACGACATCATCAAATGATTAATGCTTCGCCCAATCTGCACTAAGCAAATTAAGCGGTCACAGCAGTCGATCACGTGGCCAATTGCATAAGATTAAACCGTAGTGCAGACCACCCGGCCACAACAGCAGACTACCAACTAATATACAAATCAATTTTGACCAAAATGATTGCTGACTACTTGGTTCATCATAAAAAAAATACATCTATTGATAATTATTATTATAAAATATTATTAATATTTAGGTTTATATTTATTAATTTACTAACCTAAAGAGATACTTTTTTTTTTTTTCTTTAAATGTTGATGTTGAATAATCCGTAAAACACTTTTAATAATATGACCAATAATGTCCATTAATATGAAAATATTATTGTAATTGTTTTTTGATTTATGAATCCCATTGAAAATCAATATCATGATTATTTTTTTCTATTATATTTTTCATTTTTAGCGCGTATGTTACAATGTTATAACACTACAATTATGGCTGCAAATGTTTATAACTATTGTTGCACTCCGAGGGTTTTCTGATGATAATGACATGACATAACATACAAAAATATATCTAGCGTAGATTCTCACAGAACAAGTAAATATATCTACTGAAAGCAGTGGATCAATACCGCAAAAGGATTTTCAGAAGCACAATTTTATTCGTGTTTCACGATTTTAAACGACTGCAGAATATTATTTGAATTTTGATATAAACCGCTGCAGAAAATTAAGCTTGTTCTCGTTTCGTGGTAAGCCATTTGCATAGTATCAAGTTGAGAGTTGACAACAATTAATTTAATTTTAATATTTTTCCCCGTACGCCTATGGGGTAGCGACTAGCGATGCTAAGATGACCTGCTACCATTCGGTAAAAGTTATCATCATATAATTACTTTCACAGATTTATGTTTTAAAATATATTATGCATAGTATTAGGTTTTTTTTATTTTTTTTTTTACTTGGTTTAAAGTCGTAATTTCATAACGGGTACGAATAAATGCAAATTAACTGTACACCTAACACTTATAACTATTGTGCATTGCCTACGCGATTCGTTTGAATAATTCCCGTTGTTAAAAGAAAAAAATAAAAAAACCGTGTATTACCAACAGGTATTTCTACTGCGCGCTATCAGATATAATACGACACGAGAGTCATTATTACGTTTTCTTACTACGATGACGGTTTACATTGGTCAAAACCATTCGTCGAAATGCGCAACACGACTGTGATCGTACAACTCAAATACGATCGTTGTACTGTTAATTTTTAATCACGCAGTCGAATAAATCGCGGGATTTCACTCGCACGCGTGGTGTGTGCAGGCGACCCGGAGTTATTCGCCCGCTGTTTGCGCGCGCTCAAATCTTTCAAGTACCAGAGCAGGTCACGAGTGGCGGGCAGGTAACGCTTTCGCGTTAACGTCAACATCCGATCCCGGGGATATTGCTCGTGGATTTCTCGTCCTCAGTTCGTCTTACGCAATATTCGTTCTCTCGAATTTCGTACACCGACAACGTACCCGTACAGTAACGGTCCACAGCGAAACGTTTAATTGCGCACATTCGCACTCGGATGTGCATCTGCTACCGACGACTGGCCGTCCCGACAAGAGATCCGGTACTCCTGGCCACGCTGCAGTCACCGCACAAATTAAATTCTTGATTTGGCAAACGGTTTGTTGCTGTACAGCAATGCGAAGCGAACCATTCGTTAAGGAAAAAGTAATCAAAAATTAATAACATCAGAAACCCCATGTATACGTTAACGTTTATTAATCCGATCACTTTAATTTGTAAAGTATTTCATCTTAAAAAAAAAAAAAAATTATTACAGATTTTATTTTATTCGTGGACTGTGCTCACTATACTATAGATTTCTGTATTCCCTATGAAAATAATTTTTAGATTCTGAACGGAGTGAAGAATGTATTGATTTTACAATGATGTGTGTTTTTTTTTTTTTTTTTTTTTTTTTTTTTTTGTGTCTGTCGACACGTTTTGGGGCAGTAAAAATGCTTCGATTGCCTTATGTAGCAATTCATAAAATTTTTTCTGTTCATACTTAAGGTTCAAAATTTTAACACGAGGTTATCTATAAGCTACTCTTCAAAAATCTTTAAAAAAATTTCTACCGGAATTAGAGGAAAAAATTTTATGACTGTTTGAAATTTAAATATTTACGAAATTGCATAAAATAGCGATTTATTCTCAAACGATTTTTAATATTTGTTATAATTCAAAAATTATAAGTCGCAGATTTTTGAAATTTCTACCAGCTGTTAAGATTGGTATTTCTATTATGTCATATTTTTTTCAAAATATTATATTGATTTTTAAGCCACTTATAGGCATTTAAAATATTCGATTTTTTTACATTTTTTTTTTATAATCGGTGATAAAAAAAATTTGGCTCGTACAAAATACTTGAAAATTTAATAGAAGATTCCACAGAAGTAGTTTTTAATGTCATTCAAAAATTATTAAAATCCATAGGCACAATTTTTTTTTATAAGCGTTTGAACAGCGAATATTGACATAAAATTACATGTAAAATATAATATAATGTATAATATTCTAGACTGACAAATGATATCGGTTTTTTTAAAATGCCCTAACTCAAAAACGAAAAACCGCAACAACTTGAAATTATCATAAAAATATTTATATTGACGTTTTCTATACATGGTTAAAATTTCAAAGTATTTTGACATATTTTGACTTATTTATAGACAATTTAAATTTTCGGTTTTTCTAAATTTTTCGTTTAAAAATAAAATATACTTATATAATATTTATAAATAACATTGTATTATATTCTAGACTAACATATCATCTCCGTTCAGAATCGTTTTTCGTATACAATGATACCTATCATTGAATTCAAACTTAACAAATCCATTATAATGACCTATCCTATGAAGAGTCGCAATCCACCCCCAAATGTACAGCAGAGCGAGGCCCATCCGGTTCTTTTTGTATTCCAATCACTAAATTTGGTAAAGGCCCGCCAAGTATTTTCGGAAGAAGTTTAAAACTGAAATTTAATGGAACTGATACTGTCAGTAAAATATGAATAAACACGAATCCTCTTCTGGCATGGTTCTGGAAAACGTACGAGTACTATGTTCTCTATATTTTTATATTTCCTTATTCTTACTCCCCTGAACGTCTCCAGGAAGTTTCCAAATCGAAAGTCACGATGAAACTATGACCTCTGATTCGCGTAGAAGTATTTTGCGGAAACTAGGAGGCATTTATAACCGTATACTCGTATACAAGTGCACATGCAATTTGGAATTGCCAATTTAATATTTTTCAAAAGCATCGGTGTTTATATAAAATCCATATGACATGATATCTAATATTACAGAAAAGCATTTAATTAAATTAACACCAATTCCTGTATTATCGGCATTATATTTGTGGGTTTTTTGAAGAATATTCTTGGCCTATCGTTCCAGGGCTGTCGACTTTTGGCCGGGGGTTTTCTTTACACAAAATGTTTGTGTTATTATTTTTTTTTTTCGTTTCAACGTCGTCGAGTCACGGAGTGCTCGTACGGTGTTTCTGTTTCACCTCACGTACCCCAGTGGTTTTCAACTTTTTCATCAATGCCGCACACTTTATCTCCTACGATATTTTTCACGACAAACCGATCCGTGTAGTATGCGAAACACGTGTATTAGAGATAGATGTTCCAGGTACCCGGCAATTACTCGATGGCTGAGTAATCGATATCATTTTTGACGCAATCGTCCATTATCCGGTATCCGTTCTAATAATATATTTTTACACAACTATACACATATACGTGTACTCAATTTAGATCTGTTGACTGGCAAACGCTAATAGTCTCTTTATTATTTACACAACATACATTTTTAGTTATTTAATCATAACTGCAAAAGTAATGTGGCTATAAACTTGAAACTTTTACCCTATACTAGATCTAAGACATTTTTTTTTCACATTTGACAACATTCAGCACTTTTGATTTAAATATAGAACTTTAAAAACACATCGTAATTTGAAATATTTTATACAATACAATTTTTGTTTATAATTATTAATACAAATTTTAAAAAGGTTGATACAAAAAAAAAAAACCTACAGACAATTAGAATAAAAATCGTACAATATATAAATGCTTCATTTTCATTCTGAAACTTTGCTAAGAATCGACTAAAGAAATAATTTATAACTTCTTTAAAACTCAATTCACCTATGACCATTATTTAGACCAAAAACCCAAAGGAAAAATAACGAACTTCCGGCACCATAATCCTACCAGTTTTTTCATTGTGTAATTGTTTTTCTTAAATTTTTTTAGATAGGAATTGTACATGCCTTAATCTATTATAGTCGAGTATTCCCTTAGTGAGGTCAGGTAATTCAGATTGTATTTTATAAATTCATAAACATTTTAGTATTATTGCTTCTAAGCCCTAATTATAATATTGTATATGATTATTTTTGATTGCAGATACTGAGAATCTGATGATAATTAAAAAATATTATATTTTTAACTTGTTTTCGAAATAATTTGGAATGATTAACACAATGTGCATTCAAATGGTACGAATAAATATTGTTCAGATGATGTTTTGAATATTTTAGAATATTATGCATGTGCGACGTCTTAATAATACTATTTGTTTAAAACTTAAAATCGAAAAAATGTAAAGCATTAGTATTGTAGAAACTGTAGATCTTCGATAGAACAACGCATCATTTGTCAAGGACGGGATTAGATTTGTGATAATAATATTGCATTATTGTAAATCTATATACGTTATTTTTTGCAAACGAAGCGCTTTGTGTCTATCGCTAAAATATGTTATTACCATTTCATTGTAAACAAATGATTTTTTGTTTTTTTAAGTCAAAACGACGGCTGTATAAAATTATATGCGTTTGCGGAACTATATACTCGTACTTTTGTTCCTTAAACCCGTCGTTCATTAAAATACTGTAACGTGTACGATTTAAAACAAACATTGTCTATAAAGATATAGAGCAGTTTAACATGATAAATGCCTCGAGTATCTACTACGATATGGTAATTCTTTTCGTGGTGCAACCCATGTGTTTTCATATGTTAATTGCGTGCCGAATATATATTCCTCTTGCGTGGAAATAATGTATTATTTTTTTTTAAAACTCTATTTTCGTGAACGAAATAAACCTGAATACTCGAATACTAATCGTTGCGCAGTGTTGTTCCACGAAAAGATTTTAATCGAATGGTTAGACGACCAGGCAGTTGTGCTGTAGTTAATACACGGTGAAAGTGGATAGCGCAGTGAACATTTCTTTATTTTGTAAAGAAAATCGATCACAAATAAAATCCAACGTAAAAATAGGAATGCCGCAGCATATAAAGAAAACAGAACATGTATTATGAAAGCATATTGGCAACACGTGCGCCTGGGATGAGTTTTAGAAGATCCAGCGAGTTGCATACAAAATATTGGGTCTTTACCATTATATATTACCTAATTTGCTTTGCATGCCTCGTGAAGCGAGACCATAGGTTCATAAATCACAATCTTTTGACTCTACCTACAGCAGTATCGGGATAACACGGGGAATTATGATATGCTGGTATGCTTAATCCGCCGGGGAGGGGGGGGGAATTAAGCGGTCCTGTACAACACCTAATAGAAAATGACAAACACGTTTTCTAACAGTTATATTGATTTCATGTTTTATACCAGCTTGGTATCAGTCCGCGTCACCATGATACTGCCATAAGAAGCACAGTGGTTTGTGTGCATAATTATTGAATTTCACTTCACGATAGTAGATTAAGTAAAAGGATAACAGTAAGATACTATAACAATAATTTTATATCTGTGGTAGAATGGCCAATAATGTTATTTTTTTGTCGCATTCCATCACATTTTCTATCTTAAATATTGGTTTAATACAATGTAAAAAAATATGATACGTTAAGATTTTTTTCTCATCGAGCTCAATTGTAAAGTTTTATGATAATCATGTGCTTTTCTTAGTGAGATAATAATTATATTCTCACAAGTATTGGTAGTCATCAAAGTCGATTAAAATGGACGTAGCAAACTGAGCCATGAAATATAATAATAATTAAACAGCTGATTTTCAAGAAATGGAATCGCAAATAAACTTGTAGCCTTTACTTAACTCAACCAGTACCGGTTTACCGTGCGCAACACAAATTCGACTATCCCCCTCCCACAGTTTAATCGATCACCAACACTAGGACGAACGTAATGCCTAATCCAAAACGTTGTGGTACAATGCGGTAACATGCAGATAAAATGAGTTGACGGACAACGCTTACAATCGATCATCAATAATAACTATTACATATTATCATTAATTGTCGTCCGCATATTTTCGTATTACGCAGCGTTGTGAATCGCGGAGTCCGTGACACATTAAAAAATATTAAATCAAAAATTTGTTTGCGTTTAAAAATGTAACAGTGTGACGTATAATAATTCTACCATCAAAATCATTATATCGCTGCCAAATCTCTAAATTTTTCAAATATTAGAAGAAAAAAAAATTCATTATTTAATGTTTAATGAATAAATATTTTATTATTGAACCGTTGAAAAAACCAACGGTACCCGTTGCGTAGTTGCATTGGTATAAAATATATAAATCGTAAAATAAAAATGAATATAAAATAAACATAACATACTAAGATAAGAGAATTCCAATTAGCCTGAAAGGTAAATTTTATAAAAGTGTAGTGAGACCAACTATGCTGTATGGTTCAGAGTGTTGGGCGGTTAACAGGAGAATAGAACAAAGTATGAGTGTCGCGGAAATGAGAATGCTTAGATGGTTGAGTGGAGTGACAAGAGAAGATAGAATAAGGAATGAATACGTGAGAGATAGTGTTGGTGTAGCGCCAATTGTGGACAAGATGAGAGAAAATAGGCTGAGATGGTTTGGGCATGTGATGAGGCGAGAGGAAACGAATGCAGTAAGAGTGGTTATGAAGATGGACGTTGAAGGGAAAAGAGGAAGAGGAAGACCAAAAAAGAGATGGTTGGAGACTTTGGAGAATGACATGAAGGCTGTCGGTGTGTGCAGAGGAGATGTGATTGACCGAGTAAAGTGGAGGTGTAGGACAAGGGTGGCCGTCCCCATATAGTTGGGAGGAAGGCGAAGTAGAAGAAGAAGAAGAAGATAAAATAAACATAACATTCATACCAAATAACTTCATCGTATGATCTGTATAAAACCACTGATTATAAATAAAAAATGCAACAGTTAAAGTTGTGAAATCATTGAACGGTTAAATTGCGTATTATGGAATTGTATACGTAATAATCATCTTTGACATGTATACGTTTTGCTTTCACTAGAACTTCGTTCATAACGGGATAACAATATTAGTTTGTATATTGTTCGGTTTTATTCGATTATGAATAATAGTAAAACCATTATACATAATGTATTATTACGTAAGAATATCCACTCGCAAGTACAGCTGAACCAAGTTCAGCTATAGATAGAAAATTGAAACACTACTTAGGTTTACGTGTGTTTGTATTTCCATATTTATGCTTTAAATTATAAATTACAACTTTTGCGGTTTATTATAACGAGACGGGGTGGAGTATTTTTGTTGGGATTCTGATGTATCCACGTACAGTGTTTTTTTCCGTACCTCGTAGGTACTCGTTACCCTGGAACCCATATGGATTATGTGTAGTATTCAAAATATTTTTTCGGCCATTATAATATTTTACAATTTAAAGAAGGTAAAAATGTGCGAAGAAATCTCTACCGTGCTGTAAACCTTCTAAGATGTAAACGCTAATAAAAATGAAAACTACTATTTATATATTATGTATATTTTGACATTTTCATACAATTATTCAAAATCAGAATTCGATACGGTGGAGATGGGAAAAAAAAGTTTATTCATTTAATCAGTTATAGAATAAAAAAATAGTTATAATAATAATAACACTTTTAAACGCAATTCGAACTATGGATTATATGCAATATGAGCATAAGTCATGTTGCTACAGTTTGCTACAGTTGCTACAGTTTTTCATGCGTGCGAAAAACCATAGGGTTAACATTAACGTTTACCATTGTCTGTATAATTATCCACCGTACAATATAACAATTGTCCGTCACACACGCGTTTCATTACAAGATAAACGCTCGAATCGTTGCGAGGACTTATTTTTAACGCGACACAACTGTACGTTTAAAATAATTAATTAGTAGCGGTCGGCAATACAAGCTTTATTATATTTTAAAATCGGGTAAAGGTTAAAATTCTATGAGCGGTCGTTTGAAACAAAAGTGGATCGAATCTTTTTCGTACGACGGTGGGTTGCAATGATTGCACCTAAGCAATGGAGATTTTCGGAAGTGCACCCAAGAGTATGGAAACCCGTCATTGAAGCATCTAGTGCGTTTTGTCGGTCGAATATTTTTATCTGGAGTTGTCTGATTTCGATTCGCTAGTCGCGGGTATGAGAGAATAATCGTTTTACTATCGGGAAATTCTATCAAACGAATATCGTTTACAGTCTAATCGTTTTCTTTTATCGAATGAGGTTAAAGGAATCAAAAAAGGAAATGTTCCGTCATTGGAGACATTGGAATGGTTTTTTTTTTTTTTTTTATTAGTTGACCCATAAATAAAATTCCCAAAATTAATTCAGATAACTCGGTATAATTGAATTAAATACAAACTTTTTTTTTTTTTTAGTTAATTTATTTTGCTTAGTTACTAATAATGGTATAAATTATAATCTTATATTGAAAAGTGCATTTTTCTCGATGATTTATCTCATGCAAATTCATTCAGAATTTCGTCTGGATTTTTCATTAATTCTTATTTATTTTTTGATTAATATCAAAGCTAGGTCAAATAATTGTTTTCCAGTTATAGTTGATCTGTTGTAGGTTTTTAATCTTTTCATTGATGAAAATCTCCATTCATCTGTAGCACTGGTACTTCGAATTACTAAAGTTCGTCTGCAAGTTTCTTAAAACAATGCATTCATATTTTTCGTTGTAATATATATATTCTCAAAGAATTTGAATCTCTAATAAACCTTTTTTTTTCTCCTCAATAACATTGTATCATTTTCTCAATAGATAATCCGTTGAAATTCCTACAAATTTTATAAATTTATTGAAATCATAAAAAGTTTTAGAATTTGGACTGCACGCCTCAATTGCTTAAATTAATTAATAGCTTGTTAGCTTTTTATTTTTTAGCTATTTGTTCAAATTTTCGTTTCATTTCGAAGAGGAGATTATCAATTATCATAAAATATTTACTAAAATTTTTTTTTTTTTATGGTAAGACATTTTTTCCAGTTGGTTTTGACCTATAGAACTTGTTATGGAATAATTGGTAAGTTTTCGTAACACATTTTAGTAGTGACTGTATTTTTAGGTGTTTAATAAAAAAAATAAGAAGATATTTTAATTGGTAAACAAATATATTTTACATCGGCCGAAATGTATTTTTAAAAATGTTTAATATATTTAAAATTTAAGAAATTAACAAAGCTATGAAATTTAAATTGCATATTTTCATCAATAACGTACTCAATATTGCGAATCAATTTTTTTCATTTATTCCACTGAATATAATACCTATATGGTATATAGGTAATATATAGGTATTAAAAAAAATATATATATATTACTAATAATAATAAATATTAATATGAGGTAAAATATTGAGAAGCCCCTAGTTAATAGTTAGTATTGTTATAAAAGAACCGTACAATTATAGGTAGTCTAAGTATGGTGTATCGTATGTATAATGATATTCCAATTTAAACTAAAAAAAAAACAAAATAAATGTATTAAGGAGATGGATGGTAATGATAACAATGGGATTGTTTTTGAATAAAAAATAAAACATAATACTTATACGAGTTACAAACATATGATAGGATATGGTATAATAATTATAATAATATATAACTATATAATAATTATACCATCTCCTATCATATGTTTGTAACTCGTATATTATGTTTTATTTTGTATTCAAAAACAACCTCATTGTTATCATTACCATCCATCTCCTTAATACATTTATTTATTTTTTTTTTTATTTAAATTGGAATATCAATTATTGTAGAATGGATGTGCATGTGGAAATGGGTTGATAAGCACAAGCAGCCATGCGCAATTTTTCGGTTTAAATAAAATTTAAAATAAAACTTACCTATTTAGCGTACACGCTCAGTACATCGGTAATTGATAAATACTGATTACTGCAACTATGGATGCAATAAGATTTCTTTAGTTGACAAAAAACACAATAATACTCGAAGCACGAGTGCATGTGTGTATTTGACAATTAACGATTTGGAGCATCGGTGGTGTCAGACTCTCGAACGTTTATCGATTCTTATCGTTATGTATTTGTCCAAAATAGTGGTGACATTTTAATGATTGCTGTACACTGGAGTACGGATGAAACACGACTGCAGGTAGTAAAAAGTAGTCGTAATCGGTTTCATTTTCGTCTCTAAATTGTTTTCGTTACACAATAATGGTTTTTCCTTATACCCTAAAATTAACACTTCTCTGTGTATTTAAATACTAAATAACATGGCCATTGAAGATCGAAACGCGAAATACTGTTATAAATGTAGTACTCTATTTTGATTTAAAAAATCCACACATTCATTATTGGATCAGAAATTTTCAAAGTGGTTCAATTTATAAATATATTTATTTTTTCTTCTTCTCAGCGTTAAATTAACAAACTCACAAACTCACAGTGTTTGTTCAAACAGCTAACATATTTGCAAACTTAATTTTCATAAAGGCTGCACGTAAGCTCGCGAGTCAAAGCTTTAATCGAATAAGAAAACTTTTGAACCTTAATTTATTTAAACTTCCCATGTTAAATGTTAAACTCATCCAAAGTGCCTTACGTGTTTCAAAAAATGTACTATACCAGTGTTTATCCTCGTGATTCCTTATTATAAATATTTTGATACACATTTCCTCACGGCAATAACATTTTCTAAACCGCTTTCTGCAGTTTAGGTTTTTTATCACGCAATTAACTTTATTGTTATTGAAATGTAATGTACACGATTATTTAGTGACGAATAAGTTTTATAAAACGAGCGTTTCATTTTTTTGCGTTCAAGCGTCCATGTGTATTAACGTATTAACCCTCGAAGTAAAATAATATCTGTGTAATAATATTTTTTTACATCGTTCGAGTGCGTAGTAACGGTGCCAGCAAAAAGCTATACATTTTTTTCTATCAGAAAATGATTAATATTTAGATGCAATGCACTTATAAGGTGTGATCTAGTACGGCACATTAGCTCGGTAAAATGTTACCAATTTTTTTTTTTTGTCTGGAGCCCGATAACGCGTTCAAAAATCGCTATAAAATCATGTGTTTTGTAGTGACAGATCCTTGTGCCGGCAATATTATATGTGACACGTTTTACATGCGTCGCACGATTTGATTTCGTAAGCTCGTACAACTGTTAATTTTCTGTTTCCATTACTATTGATGACAATGATGTTTCGATAATTTTAACAATTTAAAATACCTAGCCTTATCAAAGTCATATATTATACGATTTATAATAGAATTTATTATAATTCGTTATTTTACAGCGATAACGCATACACGATGGCTTATGATAAATCAATACACCATCACAGCGTCGTTATATGAGAATAAATCGCCGGTTTAGAGAATCCGACTGTTGAGCGGTCAAGTTGTTTTTTACTGTACATAGTACATCAGTTACGTTTTTATTATCGTACGAATTCAGGGAAATAATATTTCATTACGATCAGGATTAACCATAATATACCACAAACGACTGTACCGTAAAACTATTTCTGTATATAGCATAAAGCATAAAGGCACGATGAAAGTTACTAAATTTTCTAGGTCAGACGTTTACTATAAGTCGTTAAAAGGTTTTCGATTATTTATAAGTCACGATAAACATATTCTATAATAATACAGCGCTCTACAAAAGGTCTAGTCTCGACTTATCGTGTTTGATTTTAAGAACACCCGGTTATTATCATTTATTATTAATTAGCTAATCCGGCGAACTTCGTACCGCCTAACAATCAATGAATGTTGTGTTAAATTTTAGCCTAACTGAATTTAAAATGTCATTGCCGTAATAAAATGAATACATTTTTTATTATTATTTTTTTTTATTTCAATGGGATAAACTATGGCGTGTTAGCAAGAAATTAGTTTCATTGAAGCTGTGTATTTTTTACATGGGTTTTTACTCGGGTTGATTCTCTTCAGTGAAGCACGTTGTTGTATACGACATAAACAATCCTACTACATAATTTGGACAAAATGACACACGTGAAGTATAATTCGGCGTTTCATTTTCTTCTTGTTGTATTCCAAATATAGTATCTCGTGTAATACCTCAACATACAAACAAGTTCTTGCCAATTAATGTATTGTACAAAGATCAAAAAAGTCGGTGAGTGTCGTTTTTGTAGGAGAAGATATTCGCTCTTGGAAATTACTTTCAGTTATATTCGTATAATACATTTTAGGTACATACTGAGGTGCTTGTTGTTAAGTCTTATACCGTTTTTTCAGTTGTCATAGCAACAGAAAAAAAACTGCATGTTCGGGACTTATCAGGTCTACCGAGACTTCAATTTTTCTTTTTATCGCGACAAAACAAACTCTTTGAATTAATGTTAATGTAACTTAGTCGACTTTCTTTATTTATATAGAAAATCAAATATTAATTTATGATATTTATCAATTATTTATAATATTGGAAATTATTTTTATACTACACTTAGGAACGGATTCAATTTCTAATACGGTATACAGCCTTAAACGAAACGTATTACTCATAGATCAAGAGAATAAAAACTAGTGGAAATAAACCGAACTACGATGGAGCTGTTATGATTAAGTGAAAATTTTAGAGAGATCACCAATAATCGGACCAAACATATAAGACTAATTTTTAGGATTCGCGTTGAATAGCAAGTGATATATTATATATACGTTATCAGAACGTACCAGTGGAAATAGCGTATGGTTCACACCGGCCACGTCACCGTGAAAATGATGTCACTTGTTCGTTGTGTACGAAGTGAAAACTAATTGGAAATCATAATGCTTAAGTATATGATTTCAAACAGGAAGGTAGAATTAATGGAATTAACGGTTTAAAGGCTTACGTTTATAGTCCTATTGATCGCCCTTTGAAGTTATCGTATGTTAGGTATTAGCCATAAAATAAATTCGTCGAACAACTTTTCGTAGTGTTTGGAGTAACGAGGATGACTCATCATCCCTCAAGTTGTACAGGTACACTTTTTACGCATTATTTGAACTCAGGAATTAAACACATGAAGCCATTTATGAGAACTTGCGACCTCATAAACGATGACGTCATATCCTGTGGGATACAATATTATATAAGCCACGCGTGTATCTGATGGAGAAGCCCATTCGACAGCGGATGCAAGAGAAAACGGAAGAAAACAAAAGCACGGATGGTGATAATATTTCTTACAGTTTAATCTAACCCCGTAAAAACAAATTACGTTAGTCTACGTCTTTCTACTTTAGTTTGAGCGAAAATTCCACTCGTACGGAAAAACAAGCACACATTATCTTTCTCTTTTACTCTCTCTCTCTCTCTCTCACACACACACACACACACACACACACAGAGTTTGGTGGTTTCGAAGATTAGCACGGACAACCAAATGCTCGATTCCTGGAGAAGTTAT
Organism: Sipha maydis; assembly: GCA_034509805.1. NCBI lineage: Eukaryota > Metazoa > Arthropoda > Insecta > Hemiptera > Aphididae > Sipha > Sipha maydis. The sequence continues at coordinate 25,154 of JASXSY010002491.1, read as the reverse complement.
ATATAATTTATTTTGATCTAATTACGAGTGCGTTAGAAGCACGCATCTGAGCGTACATAAATGTGTTTGTTTGGAGACTAAAAATAATGAACACCATGAAATTAAACATAATGCCAATTTAAGAAAATAATATATAACCTGTTCACGTAGTGTTAAGCAAATTTTTCAAAATAAATTTCGAAAAATGAATCAACCATAATAGTATTATCGTGTGGATATGTCGTTGAGCGCCTACCTCACACGAATGAGGTTCATAAGAAGACAAAGGAAAAACTATACTATATTTTATATTATAATCAAGGTTGCAATATCTGGATTCTGTAAATATACATATATACGTATATTTTATAAAACAAAAAGCAATCAATAATTAATAGATTACGGCCCGATTAATTTAATAGGTTTAAATTTATATTTTTAAAAAAGTCGCGCGCTTGTCTGTTTTTCTCTATAGTTTATAACAGTAAACAATACTCTAGCTACTTATTTGGCTGGCAATTTATCAATCCGTATTTGTATAAATCACAAAAATTGTTATATTACATAGTCTTGTGTTTTTATTTTCTTAACAATACATACGTATGATGAATAAAATGAATATTAAAATCATTTACATTTACAGAACCTCGTGGGATTCGTGGATAGTTTAAAACTCCTTATCGTATTATTCACACGGTATAATACGTTAACAAATGTGATGCGATATCAAGTAACTTGATTAAACTTTGAAAAATATGATTCGGAATACTTTTAAACCTGACTAACTGTTAATTACGATTTAGTTTACATTACAATTAATTACGATAAGTTCTTTTGGACATTTACGCCATATTTATAGCTCAATACATAAAGTATATTATACAATTCGCATGTAACAAGTTAATTCAATAATAAATTTAATATTAAATAAAAACGTACCGACTATTTGTGCTATATTGGAAATATTTTATGATAATCTAGTTATAAATGTATGCAAATAATTACGTAAAAATCAATATTAATTGTACCGTAAATCGATCAAATGGTAGGGATAAAATGTTATGATTAAAAATGATTTTAAATATTTTCATTAGATTCTACGAGCACGCATGAGTGTGCATTTTGATAGTGAATTATACGGTGTGTTAATAAATATTGTTGTCATCACGCATGAGATGAAGAAACTTTATATTTTCATCCCTTTTCTGTTTGTAAATTAATTACTGCTGTAAAATATGTTAAAAAGTGATAATTTTGTTAGACGATTAGAATAAAAACTATTTTTCCCCTCTGAAGCATATTACTAATACACGACGTATTAAAAAATTATAATTTATCGTTTCGAGCAAGCCAACGATAATATTTAAAGAACAAAAAAAAAAAAAAAATTAAATATATTGCAAAGTATGATAATATTTATTCCAAAAATCTATTTAACACAATTATTTTCATAAAATCAGGATATGATGTGCGCATTCAATAACGTTGTCCGCGATGGAATTTTCGTTTTCAAAACTATGGATATTAAACTATTTATTTAATTTATTTATAAAAATGTTCACGATAAATATTGGCTGCTTTGTTAAATATTCAAATGCCGAGAGCTTCCAAGAAATTGTTTCTGGTGAGTAATTGTTTTATGTGGAATAACATTTTACCGACGTAACTGCTAATACATTTCTAAAACCACAATTCGAAATTAAAATCCACTAAGAAATATTATTGCTATTTTTGGCCACCGTAAAATTCTTGTAAAATCATATTTTTGCGTTGAACGGTTGATTACGGAATGCATCTTACATCAATGTATATGGTACCAGTACAACGCTGCACTAACGAAGTACTCATTCGAACATGAGATACATACATACGTTCTTGTGTTCGATATTTTTTTTTGGCGGAAGATATTTTTTTCTACTCAAAATAATAATAAAATAGTTATTCGGATTGTGGGTTGCAGGATTTCCATTGGTAACACGGGGGAAAAAAAAGTTTCGTTAAAGCGAACATATTTCGTGTGCTAACAGTCTATAGATTTACCGAACGTTGTAATCGTTTTTATTTTTTCTTGTCTTTTCACCGGAATTTTATGTGACTTCTAAAAAATTCATGAAAACGTATACGGTCTTTTACATTTTCCTTGCAACGTTTTATGTTATATTAAAGAAATAAAACCACAGCAACGTAAAACTTAAACTGTTCGTTTTCGGGGAGAGGAAAAAGTGCGTATATTTATGTGAGCAGTGAATACTATAACGCTGACGAGAAACCGATACACGTACCTTGATACACTCTTCAGGAACTCGTGGATAGCTGTATAAAACGCTAACACGTACACGGGCTGATTGAATGAGTGTGTTTTTATGCGTTCCTGCGAAATATGATTTTCGGAACAATCTATGTGTGACGTACGATATGACTGTATTTTCCAATACGTAGACTTTCCGTGCCTCTAAACGAACATATGTCTGTGGTTATATAAATTTTGTTTTTCAAACAGGATCATCATTTATTTTTCACAAACTAATACTCGATTCATTTGTTGGTAATTGTGTTGATTGAACAGAGTCAACGTTGGGCTCAGAACTATTCGATTTTTTAATTGTGCCTATAAAATGTAAAACAATTATATATTTTTGACGTGAAAATCTTCGAAAATCCACCGAATCCAACCTGTAGTTATCAATGTATATTTATTTTTATCTGTATATTATTTTATACTCCTTCTCGTCAAATTACGAATTGTAATACATTTGCACAATCTTGAAGCTATGACAACAATATAATAATATCAGTTATGTAATTATTTTCACATTCAAGCTATTTCTAACTTGAAAAGTTCAGAAATAATTAATACAAATATTAATTAAATAACTGCAAAAATTCCCGAAAAAATAAACTTAAAAATTTGTTTCAATTTGAAAAATCAAAATTGATATTTGAACACTTCTACAGAGGTACTAAAGTCTGCGTGTTGGGAAATGTAGTCATTTAGTACAAGTACATTTTCAAAAAATCTAAATTTGAAAATATGCAATACTTAGGAAAGCAAATAAAATCAATAATTATCTTGAAAGAGCTCTCGGGCAAAAATAATTCCATTTACAGATGTACTGACACGTGCTCATTTTCAAACCGAATATATTTTTCACAGATGGTTATCGTAAGTTTTTCCGAAGGATTGTTTAGAAAAATAAAAACTTTTTCGTTTAAACGGAAAACTACTTTCTGATGTAATTAAAAATCACATTAATATTCAAGCGGTTAAGTGATTTAAACGTAATTGATTATCTACGTATACTACGTTTTATCGGTTTCGAATGAAGTGCTATCATGTCGCATAAAATGGTAATAAATTACGTTTTTAAACGCTTTAACCGTTGTAGGATATTCGATTTATCATAATTTCAACGAATTGACATCATCTTGAAATGACAAAAAATGAACACACAAATTCCTTTTTTTAACAATATTTTTGTTAATACATTTTACTACATATTTGATCACTACTTCAAGTCACAAATGCATTGCAATACATTAATATGATTCAATGGTGGGTGCTGATGAATTTCAGTTTAGGTTTATTATCCAAGCATCTTATACACAAAGTAATAAATTAAATTAAATCTGAACAATAATTTAACTACTGTCTCGCAGCAAACTGGTGTAACTTATTTACTTCGCAATGTATGATTTTGTAACAATCATTAAATCGTCAGAATTCTCTACCGCACTAGGTGTACGGTTGCCGAACTATAAAACATGATGACTGTCAAAGTATTCAATCAAGTGTGAAAAAATAAGTGTTTTGGAGCTTTCAATGTATCGTATAAATAACAAATATTGGTTTGAATACGTAAAGCGAATGCAACAATAATTGTACTTCAATTCAAAGTTTCTACTTAATACACACAGGTATTGATAAAACATGATAAATGATTGCAAATAGTTTATAATCTCATTAAATTAGTGGTGGTAAATCAATACATTTTGTTTGAATGAAGTCACTTTCAAATTGAATAAAATATAATTTTAGTTATTTGTTATTTATTTATTTGTCTCAACTGACCAGGCTCGATTACATAAATTAGATGGTTATAACAATCGTTCGTAAATAAAAAAATAAAACTATAAAATAAACAAATTATATAATATACTCATTACTGTATATTAAAGTTAAAAATTATAATACATTTAAGTGAGTCGTATTTGATATTAACAAATCAATTTTTATTTAATTAATAGAGTAGTTAAGATAAAACGTATTTTTAGTAAAGAAGGGGAAATTACTGAATAATTCAGAAAAGTAAATTTTTCATAAGAGTTGTTAATATAAAAAGCATAAGTGCAATCGTAAATGACGTTTTTCAAGTGTTTCAAGGCAAAGAAACATTAAAAATGGATAGAAAGAAGAAATTTATTTATTTCTATATATAATATATTTATTTATGTATTCATTTAGGAGCATTAACCCTTTACTAATAAATAAAATGTGGTACATTAATATTAATTTACAAGTATAATAATTAATAATATTTAATAATTTTAAATTTGTATTTTATTGATTATTATCATATTTTATTATTTAGAAAATAATTAATGCTCGTAATTGAATTTATAAATAAATAAATTATACATAGATACAAATAAAGTGTAAATATTTGTTTATTTATTTATATTTAAATAAATAAAAGTGTAGCTTGGGGTATTATATAATATATTATATTATATTTGTAAAGTATCTACGATCGGTTTCGAATTAAAAATTCATCGTCGGCCATTGAATATGAAAAATACAATAATCCCAATTTTAATGACCTTATATATAACTGATGATGAATTTTTAATTCGAAGCTGGTCGTACTATACAAATATAATAAGTGTCCAAGCTAAACTTTTATTTATTTATATATTTCTATAGATAAATTTAGTTTATTTGTTGATTTATTTATATATTAATTTACTAATTTCTATTTTATTTTTTAAAATTGTATTGTAAATAAATATTAAGAGCTCTGGAAAATGTTATTATCTGGCATTAATTAGTATAAAAGGTGAAGTTGTTAGAACATCATCGAAAATTAAAATTAAAATAGAATGAACCAGCCTCATCTTGGCTATTAACAGATAGGAATATTTTTATTTCTTCAGCAAACATTAATTTACTGGAATTTTGAAAACTAATGTTAAGAATTAACATTAAAATTGATAATGCTGCAATAAAATCCTAGAAAAATTCTAAATGTAATACGTACTATTGGAAAAGACAAATTTTCTTTATAAGCTAAAATTTTAGAAGATTATAAATAAAAGAGATAATCCAGGATCGAAAAAATTCTTGAATAATAATCTGTTTTAATTTTGTAAATAAGATTTAATGATTAATTTTATCGAATATATTGGTGAAATCACTGTTTATGACAATTTGATCCACATGAATTGAAGTCAGACACACAATTACAAAAGCTGAGTAAATAAGTACTTTTATTTTTTCGTAGCTCGATCATCAACGCTCATTCATTTAAATCAGATAGAACTTAATTTGCAATTATGGAATCCAACACCTTAGTTATAATGATAAATAAGGATATTGGCCAGTGATTTGAGATATTGAGTAGACTTTGGTGATTTAAGGAGCTAAGTGATTCATGAAATTTAATTATGTACATCAAACTAGAGTGGAGTAAAGAAAGAGAACTTTGGATGGATTAGTTCATTTATAATTGATATTGATAATCATAATTTTCATAAACACAAGAAAAGTAATTAGCAAAATCATTAACAAAATAATTATAAATATTCAACTAAATACCAACTTTTCGGAAAAATTGTTTTTATGATTGTTGTAATTAAATTTTCAAAATTGATCAACTTTGGCATTTAAGTATGAAAATTATGTATTTTATTTAAGTAATTGTAATTTAAGTAACTGTATCTGTGTAGTTACAATTAAAATAATTTATACATTTATCAATTATATTCAGTTGGTTAATTTTAACTATATAAATATAAATCAGTAGGCCAGATAAAATAAAATTACTAAGTTATTTTATTTTAAGTACAACTAGTATTGTTAACATTATTTCCAAAAATATAATTTCTACTGAAATTCTAGTTTAAATTTATTTATGTTCAATAATACAGAAAATAATCCAACAGTGTATGAATGCCACGAAAATAAAGGAAAATTATAGCCATCAAACATAATTACGTTTTTAACGTATGGGAAACTTAATAAAAAAATATTTGTAATGACACTATGAATATTATAAATTTAAATATCAATAAGAGTTTAGAAATATGTATTACTCTTAACAAGATAATTAATGACAAATAAACGATTAACTGGACTAATGAGTAGTATACGAGGTAAAAGATTCGTAGGTACTGAACGAGAGTGAAATGTATTATTGGTTGATCAAAGAACACCTCTAGAACGATTGCACGTATTTTGGTCTCGGTTGCAATAATAAGTATTGTGGCTGGGGACATGTAACGGAGCGCAATCGTAAAAAAACGGTCCCTCTTAGGGTTTCCAAGTTGAAAACATCCATAAATAATAAGGACACCTACGGATGGAGGAATGCCGATCCGTAGACATCATAAACATCTATTTAAGTTCAATGACTGCTGAACAACGAGCGAAACTCGTACCGGCCGATAACACACCACTGTCGACAGCATCGGGCAGCAAATATTCTATTCGCTACGATAAGCTGTACAAGTACGAGGAATAACCTTTTCACGCGAACTGAATTATCTTTGACGTTCATTTGCTATTGCTCCGATCGCTCAGCGGAGAATCGAAAGAAAATTGGAAAAGCGAGCCACCCGACCAACGGCAGTAGTAACGAACGGAGACACGGAGTACACGGGCGACAGGGAAAATACGGCGAACCGAAGGGCTCGAATCGAGGCCCGAGACAATGGCACGGTGATCGGAAAGTCAGGGCCACCGAAGACGCGGTTATCCACGGGCGATTAACCGTATCCGTAAACGGTCACCCGTCGGGCCGCCGACGGTACCTCGAGAAATCACCGGCGATCCCGTCCGTGGTTTCTTCTCGACCACCGCAATTGGCCGAACGCAACACGATTCTCGGTCGATCTACAATCGTGACACGAAAACAAACGCTTTTCAGGGCCACAACACAACTTCCCTCCTTAACGTGCATGGTCGACCCATCTACCTCAGGGTTTCTGGACCGTAGTAATACCGACACGTATTTACGTATACCATTTAAAATATAAACAGCGATAGTAAGGAATCAACGGGGTAATTTACCATCTGTCGCCGAATATGGGCCATGGTATCGGACAGCACCACTATAAACAAATTTATTGTCATTTGAAGACAACCGAATTTCAGATAAGCCGATAAGTCACATATGCATACACTATGGTACATACATTGTGCATACACACGTAAAATATGATTTGGAATTGATTCCGCGAACGTTCTGATAATAAAGTTTTAGTTTTTGTGAACCTGGTCCGTTCATTATTTTTTTGAAATCATCGTTACACCTTTAGCAAACTTGTTAAGTGGTCGGTTGCTTTGCGTTTCTTTAGATGTCTTATGATACATCGCTAAGTTGATTCATACCGTTATTGTATGATCGAACGAACGGAACCGTACACAGAAGATGTAAGTACACTTTTTGTGTTTATTTTCGAGTGCAATAAAAACATCAAACATCTAATGTGTCGTAACATTCAGTGGACGAAGATTGTTTGATTTATGGTCCAATCTGGAGACTACTACCGGAACAATGATAAAAGTTATAAATTTTAGACAGATTTTATTAGCGATGTATCGTCCTTGTTATTTCCATCAGATTTTAGAGCATTATAAATAATTATGTTATGTAATACTGTCTGTCGATCAATAAATCCGGATATTACGAAGAAGGATTGGAAGATTTAGTGTTCGATAAACGATTGACTATTTGGGCGATTCTGTATTCGAGTAATTAAATACGGCCGTCTAACTCACGCAATCGACTTGAAACTTCGACGAGTTTATTATTGACGGAGTATTACATTTAGAAACCATTTTTTTTTTTCGGTTACTGCCAAAAGTATATTTTGATTTAATATGTATAATCGATATTTCAAGAAACCGAAGTGAACACGGATTCCGGAGATATTTTAACTCTTAAGTCTTGCGCACTTACAATTAGTGCATAGACTCAAAACATTACGTGTTTAAAGAAAGAATCTAGAAAGAAACGAACAAGCTTTATAGTGTAAATTATAAAATCAATAAAAATGTATTTAGTATAACTTTTAATAATGTTGAAAAAGTTATACGAATAATTTTAGACATTTTTTTTCCTAATTAGTAGAATACGAGTATATATATATATATATATATATATATATATATATATATATATATATATATATATATATATATAATTGTGATATCTCGATCGAACACCGTCAATGATTAATAACACATCTAAAAAAAAATAAAAACTATGTATAATAATAATATAATATTAATACTAATAATAATAATAATAATAATAATTTAAAAATATTTTTTAACGAAATTAATTTTCCGAAGGTTTTGAGAGCACACGAATATTAACATCGTAACGAACAATGAAAATACTTAGGTCATAACCTTAAAAGAATCGAGTGATTTAAGGAGGTCTAATCCGGGGAATTTACAATTTACATCAATGTTAAGCACTATCGATATCCGAAATCTGCTAGAGCTTAGACCACGCCGAGGTACCGTAATGATATTTGAAACTTTTGCGGTGCGTTGTCAGGAGATGGGGGATGACAACGAAAAATAAAATAAAATAACAAAAGCGTACGAACGTAGAGACGTTCCTATATCTGTATTTCCGCTTGGACGAACGTTCCCCTTGTACGCTCGGTGAAGCCCACTGTATATAAATACATACATGAACATTGTTAATATAACCTAACCCTGTACAGGTCCATATGTTCGCGAAACACTCTGTATAAAGTCTGTGGTGGAGACCGGACGAAAAAAATGTTTGACCGTCAATGTGCGTACGCTGAAAACGCTGATTTGAATATGCAAGTGCGGAACAAGGACGCGCTGTCGCTTTTATAATTTTTATTTTTATATATATCTATACAGGGTTTTCATTTTCATCCAACGGTTTATGCGTGCATACATTTTTTTATTTAATTATGTCAAAAAGAAAAATAACGTTCGTTATCAAGGAACAGCCGTAGTCAGCACGAAAACTGCAAAAAAAAAAAAATAAAAATAAAATAAAAAGCCACTCTCGATTAATTTTGATTTATATATAAAGAAGCAGGAAATAAGCGCCAGACTTATTTAGACCGTTAATTCGCATACGCTGTGTACATCGCGAACCTTATGATTATAGATAATGTGTGTTTACATAAAAAATATATGTATATTTATACAAAAATGTAATAAATATACAATGTATTACCTACACATTGTTTTGGTTTTGAAATTATATAGTAATTTAATTTTATGATTTTTCTGATACATTATTTTATTTTTATTCTCCTTGAACTGAGACTCATTTGTGACAAAAAAAAAAATTAGTTGGTCTCCGGCAGTTCAAATTTAAAGAAGTTTCAATGTATTATACGTATTCTTCCGCATATCCTAGAATTATTTTCTAAACAATACGCGTCGAAGATGAGACAAAAACTCCTTGGTTAAATTATATAATATAATTATCGATATAGACAACATAATAGTGTTAAAGAAATATAATATATTATAATATCACATAGAACGTTTTATTTTTTGTGAAATTTGTATTTAAAATTATTGTTTATTTGTTTATACGAAAAAAAAAATCATGTTTATATTTTATCATGATAGTTAATAAGTTATTAATAATAACTAACACGTTTCGCGTTCGTAAACATAATCTATTAACCATACATCTAACTCTTATTAAAAAAAATAATGATTTATTTTTAATTTATATAATAAAGAAAAAAAACGATTGCTCGGTAAAAAATTTTATTAAGAAATATAATTTCCAAGTTTATTTTTCAGTCATTTTTGAATTATGTACCATCGTTATGAAAAAAATAAGAATAAAATTCGGTTCATTTTTTTTTTTTTTTTTTTTTTACATTTAAACTTCAAAAGCGTAAACCACATTTTTCTTAAATTATGATTAAGTTATGTTATCTACATTTTAAAATAAAATAGAAAAACTCATTATACATTGCTTGAATAATAATATTTTTGACATTCATTACAAAAAATAAATTTCTTATTCGTTACAATTTGATTATAAATATATTTAATTTTTTATTTCATATTATGATTTAACTTTTAGCAAATTTATGAATGTAATTAATGTTATATTAGAACACTAGACTGATTCCATTTTTATCGTTTTTGAATATTAATTTTATTGTACCTGAAATAAATATTTCCTATTATTATTTAATTACACGAGGTACAATTATTTTACGAAAGCATACAGTTCATTATGTATTTCTTCTCACCTTTATTCGAATTCATTTTTCGAATTTCAAAAGTTGCATTATAACTCATGAGTTGTCTTCTATATGAAGTATAAAGGATTCCTAAATTATTCTTCATCATAACGTATAATATATCACTTTGAAAATAGTTTTATGGTAATAAATTACTTATACACCTAACTGTCATAGCATTTTTATTTTTTTTTTATGTAGTTTTTATCTATTTTAGGACGTAAAATAATGATTATGAACGACCATTTAAAATTCAAAAGTTTATTTTTTTATTTGGGTAAAACGTTTACAGTTTGTCCCACGTATAATTTACCCATTGAGTTAATGAATAAAATCAAATCCTGATTTTTTATTTTTTTTTTTATTTACTTGGATAAAGTCCACAAATATTTATATATTAATTAAGTTGTTTCATTTAAATATTTTTTTATACGGATATATGAGTGTCAATTACCACGGTTGCAATAAGACATATATCGTTTTGAATCAAGCAGAAAATGCAGCATCAGACATTCTTTTTGCCGTTCGCATCTGATGGACAAATCGTTCGATATACAGTTTCTGTGTATTTATAATCCCACGTGTGAGGTTTACATGGAAATGAAATCAAATTAAATTAATAAACATGGAAAGCTTTGACACACTTAGTACACGGAAACACTATTGGAACTTACGTACGTGTCACTTCGCCACGCACGCATTACTAATATTTAAGTTTCATTTTTGTGTTATAAGGGTTTGGAATTCCCTTAAGGTTACATTTACATTTCGCATGTTGACACTTCGGCTTTTCAGCACGGAATCGAACACTCCAATTCATCCATAACAGGTATACAGTAAGCACTATATACTTACTGACATTGCATATTTCAACTTTCAATAAATTAATATGGATAATATGTATAAACGTATAGTAAGGAGCACGTAACGGATAAACGTTAATTTTTCGATATTTATAGTTTTTCTTGCATCCCATCGTGGTATTTGATTTAGGTACTGTTGTCGATGTAGAATATCACAATACTGGGTCAATGCGGGGAGCAATAATACGAAATTTTTGTTTCAGGTTTGTTGTAAATAATATAATATTCGTCGGGTACATTTTTTTCTCATCACATCCAGATTAGATAGTAAGAAGATACTTATGGTAAATCATTCCATTGAAAAAATATCAAATGCTTAACACTTAAATGCATTTTTATGTGAAATATAAGCTTTTTATATTGTAAAAAAAAAAATGTGTTAATTACTTTTATTTTCACTGACGGATTTCATAAGTGTTTATATAGTTTTCGAAATGAGCATAACACGTTTTCTTTACAAAAAAATGACATAAGATTCGGATTTAAAGTTCAACCAATTCGTGGAGGTCACTTGTTTGTTAAAACATAAATCAGTATCAACATATCGATTTGATGTATGGGACGGAAAAATAAAAAAAAAACTAGAAAAAATGTATAGGACAACGTATAATTCATGAATTATAAGTCTAGTTTTTAAAATAACACACATACTGATAATTATATTTGAATGTTAGTATATTTAAAGCGATATCTATATCGTACTATATTATAGCACGATTCTAATTTTAATAAAAATAAGTTATTTTGATTTTTTTGTTTATAGTCGACTATCATCCCTTAGATGAGCGTCCTTGAATATATTATTTTAGTCATCACTCCTGTTGGCGCTATGTTTCAGTCGAGAAAACATGATTATAATACATAATTAGAAAACTGTGTGGCCAAACGATGAAGGTAATTTACGTTCTAGTTCATCGGCGTTCTGATAACAGCACACACCTAGAAAGTATGAGTTATTGAGAAATGTATTCCCCCACATTACAGTTAAAATGGGCTGATATTTAAAGTTAGTGGCTAATGATTTCAAAATTACCTTATTATAATGTATTATGTTTTCCCTATACGGTATATAAATATAGTGTTAGTATTTTGTAGATAGTGTGTAGCAAATATTTTAAAATTTCAACTTATACCATTATTACTACCTAAAAAACACTTATTAAATCTTCTGAGCCTAAAAGTATCAGAAAAATTGGAAACCTTCGTATGGTAGTTTTCTGCTGCTTTTATAACACATGTTTTTGTATGTACATATTATTAATGTTATATGTAACTATCAATATAATTTATATATTAACTTTAAAAAAAAAAAAAAAAAATATATAGAACAAAGTCAACTGGAGTCAGAGATTGTAAAAAGAATAAACAAATACGTCCAATATGGGAACCGCATTCAACCATATATACTATAGGTACATTATAATTGTTGGTAAAGATATATTTTCTATTGATCAGTGTTATGTTCGTGTGGACATCCATTTATATTAAATAAATGTACTTTAAAGATTTTGATGTATATTTTAAGGCATATTTTACTTTTAGCTGTGCTTATCCACGTGCATTTTATGAATTAAATTAGGATTGGGAAAATATGAACATCCATTACATACTGAATTTCCTGACAATTTAATAGATAAACTAAGTTTAAGACCACCTAGAGTTTAAGTCAAATTGTTTTTCATACTCATGATTAGAATATAAAGGAATATATTACAGAAACAATATTCTTTTGGTTTTAGGAAACCATTTAGATGGGTGCATATTTGGTGAGGCAGTTTTCATATTTGTAGGAAAATCTCAATTTCCTTTTTTTCTATTTAATCCTGTCTATACAGTTGACTTTGATAATCACTTTCACGTATTTGAAGTAGTTATTGATAATTAAAATTTAATTAACTACTCAAAATTAACTGGATGTTATGTTAATGAATTATATTATATTACCCCAACAGTTCCTCGTGTTTTAGGCAATTCTAAAATAAATGCCACGTAAATATATGCACTTTAATATTATTTATTACTAAATGATAAAAGCTTAAAGTCAAAATATATCTTAACAGTTTTTTATAATTTATTTTATATTTAAAATGTTAAAATAATTTTTTGTTTTTATATAACTAACTTAATTTTAAAATAATATAAACGTGAGAATAATATTTGTATTTATATTGAACTATAATAAATTGATTAATACTTTTTATATTTATATATTATTACCATGCTTATTAATTTAATATTTTGTAATTTTATATCTATATCAATATATTAAGTACAGAGTTAAATTTTACACAACATGGAATCAGTTTAACACTTCAATATAGACAATTTTAACACTAAACAAGTGCTATTACAATCAATACAATTTCTTAATTTGAAGTAATATTTAGATTCTTTAAAACTCTCTGGTGTTGGTCTGAATTTACACGATGTATAATTTATAAATGTTTGATTTAAATAAATAGATAAAAAGTTGCGATAACAACAAAAAGCCTTAGCGCAAAACGCCGTGCAAATGTGTACTGAATTGACACTCGTTGGTGTTAAAATAACTACAGATGTCTATTTGTGCAGGCGTATTTTATACAAGCTCAAAGTTGAGAATCGGAAAGGTAATATAAAAACATGTTGTGACTCTAGAATTATAGACAATATCAGAGAAAATGTCAACGGAATATTTTGAATACTTTACGAAATAACAACGATATGTTTTCTACCGAATAGTTGAACATACATTTTACCTTATATGCAACAAATTCAGCATTACAATTATTTATCAAGTAAGGATAATTTATTTTAAGTTATAAAAATCAAATTTTGTTTCAAATTCTGGTGTTTATTTCAGTTTTAAAATGTATGTACAATTTAACGTATATACATTTTAAACTACAATTAAATGTTCGTCTTGTGCATTTTTCAAGAGCTGGTTATGAATGAAATTCTCATTTGATAACCATAAATATTAAAAGCTGTGTATAATGTAAGTTTTGTGGTCAAAGATTTTCACATCATCATGTGACACTTATATACTTCTCGGTAACTACCTATTCTATAAATCTTAATTTTTAAACAGTAATTTCTGAATACATAACAGTTCATTAAAAAGTATTTAAGATTTATTACTCGATTAAACTTGTAGTCTTTAAATCGATATTTTTGATTTTTTTAACTAGCATATAATTTTATTTATATATAATTTAAGATATAAAAAAAAATAAAAAAAATATATATTAGACCGATTGGAAATGCTACAAACATTTATGAACACGTGCACTTTTCTTATAAAGTTTAAAAATAAAAATTCAAGTATTATGGCAGTGTAATATAACATAGAAATGAATTTTTGGTGATAGTAAAAACTATAAGAAACTGTAAATGTTTTATTAAATTACCGTTGTTTTATTGAAAATAATAAAAAATATTCTTTCGGAGAACATATTTTATATAACTTTAACAATTAATTGACAAGAAACGGTATTTTATCGTTATGAATCCATTTTGTTAAAAGTGAAACAATGCTGCACATTTATTTTGATTAGTGTTAAGAATATGTATCATCAACACTAAGACACAAAGTTTTTTTTTTTTTTTTCAACGTATAGATTTATTAATTTAAAAAAATATATTTACTATAATTATAAAATTATATTATTATAAAGGTATGTATTAAAATATTTAAGCACTCTCATAAAATATATTAATTTTATATTCATTAGGTTTTAATTAAATTTTTATAACTGTGATTACATGAATAATATACAATCTAGTTAGAATTAATTATTTATAATTTTAATTTAAAAATCAAACGAACATTTTTTTTAAACAAAACTTGAAATATTTATAACTTTCGAAAATCAATACAGATCCGGCATTTTTAATTAAACGTTAATGCACATATATAGCAACAGTAGAATTGATCTATAGCACCTCCTATGTATATTATTTATAAAATATGTAGACGACTTAAATAAAACTCGAGATTTTTAATTTCTGAGCCAACAAGTTGGTTTTACCACGATGTGATTTTTCTGTCATTGTAAATAATCTCGACCAGAAGCATTCCTATGATCATCATAATTATAAACCATTTCTGATATATATCATTGTATTCGGAATAGAGTAGTTTTATAAATTTTCCGATAGTTTTCTTAATTATAACAAGAAAAACGTTTCACGAAAATAAATGAAAATATTCCAATATTTTCAGCATAAACGGGTTTTCAAAAAAATTGAAAAAATTTTTTTTTTCATCACCACTAAAAATATAAAATCGTAGATACATTAGGTTTTCTTTGAATACTAATATTATCATATAATAAAGTTGGTATTACGAGTGTCATCAATTTGTTTTTGGTCATTTATAGAAAATATTAATTTTAATTTATTTTAACTTTTTTTCCAAAATGTAAAATATAATTTTAGTTTTGCCAAAATTACTTTAACTGTAATTCAAAATTTTTCATATACCTATTTGTTGATTAAAAAAAAAAAAAAAAAAAAAATTGATCATAAAATCAAGGATTAATTGACGAACGAAAACCGAAGAAATTAAATTAAAGTCTATTACATTATAGTAATCAAAAATGCATAAACACTCAACTTGTATACTTTTGGCTTGAAAATTGAATAGAAGGTTTAATATAATTTTCTATGTAGTTAAAAAAAATAAATAAATAAATAAATGAAAAAATACTGTGTAAAATCGCATAAATTATTTATAAGCGTTGCAGAATTAAATTTGACGAAATCAGATATTTCAACGAATATCTAACCTTTTATATTATTTAGTTAAAGAAATTTCATAGCTTAGATATATTGGAATAAAGTTTACGCAAGTTATAGTCAACAGCAATTTTATATTGGTTTCAAGTTTCAAAAACCAATACAGCAATGTCATTCACCCCGAATAAAGAGTTTTACTTTCTTTTCTTTTTCTTTCATATCGTTACGGATTTCCGGTAAATTCATCGTCATATTATTATAATATTATGCGTATTCATCGTACACGGTACAATATATTTATGTAACATATTCACTAGACACCTAAGTGTAACCTACATAAAACATGCATGATTTTTATTATAGTATATGTTTTCGAAACTTCAATAAATTCAGTATGGGAACGTCAAGTACAGTAGCTGTGGTCACTGGCGGTGTAAAGGTATGAAATGTTATTAAATATTTTGCATTCGCAGAATCGCGCGCGTTCAACGATATAATGTAATGTCACCATAATCGTTATCACTGAATTTAAAAGTTACCGTTGATATTATGATTAATTCATTAAATTGTATTAGTGAGATATTAAAATTAAATTTCACGGCGGTAAATAATCCCGGTTACATCGGTAGACTTATACAGCAACAAAATCGCTGCCTTAGCTTTTTTTGCCCGCATTCTTATAATTATATATTTTTAGTAACAATTACTTTTTCATGTTTGCTTATTCAATAACGTATAGATCAGTGCTTACCGACCATAATGTTAAAGCTGCCTATAAATGTTCTATCTATCGAGTAGACGATCCTTAAAAACTAAAATTATGTAAAATATTATATATAAATATATAAAAAACATATATATATATATATATATATATATAT
Source organism: Sipha maydis (assembly GCA_034509805.1). Taxonomy (NCBI): domain Eukaryota; kingdom Metazoa; phylum Arthropoda; class Insecta; order Hemiptera; family Aphididae; genus Sipha; species Sipha maydis. The sequence goes on along the minus strand of JASXSY010002491.1, from coordinate 8,227 downwards.
ATATATATATATATATATATATAATATTATATATAATATATATTTAAAAAATATTTAGATTTTTATTTCACATATTATACTATAGTTTTTTTTTTTCTCTTTGTTACCATATTATTCAACTATTTTTGATATATTTAATTTTATCAACAAAATATTGTATTTCAATTAATGCCTGTCACGGCATAAATCCGTGTAAAGTCATCCATTTTAAGTTACATAAAATCAATTAAATCATATAATTAATTTAACATGCTATTTACGATTACATATATAATGCACATAAAACGTAGATGATAGTTAATTTTCTGATTGAAACATTAATATGGTATAACACTTGTCATTTAATATTAGTTACCGGGGTATATATGGATAATGGTGATGGACGTTCGGTTCAACTGACCGAATAATGTCTGCAGGGCAGAATGTCAACGGTTGAAGTATCGACGGATTGGAAGTATAATAATAATAATGTATCCAAATCCAAATAACATTCATATATGGTTATGTATTTTATCAGAACAATTTGATTTGTGTTATTATTTTTTTCTTTCGAGTCGTTCTCACGTTCTTCAATCACTCAAAACATTTTTAGAATTTTTATTAAATTGCAATACGTTTAGTCACATAGAACACATGACGTGATCGCTAACTATTTGTGAAATAAAATAAATTATTTTAATTTTAAATGATATCATTTATTTATTATTTAATAACTAATACATAATATTACGCGCTATTTACAATAAATAGTAACTATTATAATTTACTATATTATTCTTGAGTTTTAATCGCAATAGTATAATACACGACAATTATTAGGTATAATTACATGTACATAATGTCAGGAATTCAGCATAACATACATATTGAGTTGATTATGATTTATATACCAATCCATTTACAATACAAAGTTCGAGTATAGTTTAAAGGATTTTTTTTTACTTGGTATCCTTAATACTGTTTAAGTCTGGCTACGTGCCTGAAGTTCGATTATAATATTATCGTCATTCACTGTTACTTTACTTTTCAGAAAAATTCTACCACCATAAAACACTGATAACACCCTAATGACCGTATATATTATATATAAACAATGTATAATCATATTGTTAAATTATTATTTATATAAGGTGTCATACAAATACTATGGAAGTTGAATTTTATAAATCTTAATAGCCTATAAGAATAGATAAGATAAGAAAGTATTAATTAAATTACTTAAAATAAAAATGGAATATTCTCATTACGTCGAAACTTATCGCATTTGTGCATTGGAAATATTTATCCAGTGTGTAACATATTGTGCATTCTGATATAATTATGGCGTTCGTTTGTTTGAATTAACGTTTTTTATGGAGATATTTTATATTTATTTTAAGTAACTATTTACCCGTATGTTTATTCCGATCCCAGGCGGTTGAGTGAAGTATCCAAGATATGGAGAGGGGAAATATAAAACGTATCCTTTGGTAATAATTATACAGGAAAAACATGATAGTGGGGAGAATATGCACTAAAAGCACCCATTTAAATGTGAAATAAAAAAGAAAAAAAAAATTTACTACATCAGTTGTAAATGATTCGATATTGTTGTCACATTGAAGAATTACATTCCCTGAGTAGTGGATATTACCGAAGTTATCTTTTAATAACATGTCTGTCTCGAACGAAAATTTATTTTAAATAATCGGTAGACATTTAAATCGAATAACATGTACAATGTATTAATTACATTGTACATATATTAATTCTGCTTTATAGTAGGTAATCATAAATTTACATGAAATACTAAAGAAGAAATGAGTTACTAATTTTAGCTTATTTTAATGCAAATTTTTAAAACCTCGACTACTAGAACCGTATCGCTAATATGTGTTGTTGTTGTTGAATGAAATTTTTCGAAAGCGATGGATATACTTGCCCTCCTTAGCGAACAGCTCCGATTACTCTTGGCCTATATTCAAAGTAGTTGCAATTGAATATTGGAAGTGGATACTTTATGACTCGTACGTGTATTGGTATCCGAAAGATTTTTGAAGTGCTACCCCGTTGTTGATATTTTATAACCATGTGGATGTCCGATAACGGATATTTCGCTGTATTGAATTATAAATATTATGATCAAGGTAAAAGTTATAATACGCAACAGTTCAAGTGGATCGAAGAAGCTATAGTGGAATTACCACGTGCGTTATTTTTTCCCCCCAAAATCACTTTTTAGGATGATACGGTCAAAGTGTTCTAAAAGTTTCATATAACATTAGTATATCTAAGTATATTCTAATGGAAATCAGATCTCAACTATGGTCCACTTCCTTTAGGTATGTTCAGATTGCGAAATTGTTAGTTTTTACTTTATACGTTTATTTGAAAATTGCAAAATTCCACGTATATATAATTATTGGAATCCAGAAATTAAAATAATTATTTTTTAATTCACTGGATCGTGCTTGGATGATCAGCTCATGATTGAATTAGATTTTAAATTTATTTTTATTTTTACTCTTGTATTTTAAATAGTATAATACTCATTTATTGAAAAAAAAAATTATTGATATTAGGTTTACGTGACATTGAAACCAATGTACTTGTAACTGAATTACTCGCATCCTTTAATATTTTAAACATTTTCATGGTGTACTCAGGAAGATCGAAATTTGTTTTCTTCTACAAAATGATGTGAATTTATAACGATATGCAGTTTATATAGGACAAAATATTTTTTAATAATCCGTTGACGCGTGAATATAAACCATACATTATATACGAAAATAATTGACTACGTCTCAAACGGAATCAACAATATAATACTATCTCGATAATAAGCTTTGATATCGACTGTATATTGACATTGAAAAACTCCAAGAGCGCTATAATTTCTAAGTTATATTCATTTATTTCTTGAATTATCATTAAACGCGTTTGATTTGGTGTTTCAAGTGAGATTTGTAATTTAAAAGTATATTCATGAATATCTTCCATCTCGATCACGTTCTGATAGAAGCAAAATAGTTGGTTTTGTGTGTGTGTGTGTATGCTTGAAATATATATATTTAAAGTCGTGGACGAGGAAGAGACTGTGGCAGACGGGGACATTGGAGTGGAAAGTAAATGGGATTATTTGGAATTACGTTCCATGGGGGAAACTGAAATATTACGGATAAATTGGCTGCCACGGTTGGAAAAATATAAATCAATAAAAAAGAGATGAAGGTGCTTGGCCCCAAAATATTTGATCGTGGCACATGTTGTAAATTATGTTTCCAATTACATGTCCATGACATTATGTGTATACGTTTGTTTGACGTAGAACAAGGAAATAAAAATCAAGCAAATTATTGAACACCATAAATTATCAATTAATTACCATGCATTGTATGAGAAAATACAATTTCGTTAAAGTAGTGTCATTCAATTATTGTACGCATTGGATAAATTTCGAAGGAATTTCGATGGAACTTCAAATATACTGTACATTTATTGTTTTCCCATTATGATTTTAGACATTCGATTTATTATATGCTCCATAATGTTTTCCCATTTTTTGAGTCGTCTCATAGTTTAGCAATCAAATAGAATCTTCATAACACAAACAACAGGAATTATTATAGGATAATTTATGTTTGGTAGTCTAAACTACTTATTTTCTAATTTAATTAAAATGTTTCGTTTTTAGTCGAGCCAGTGGTCGTATTTTTCAAAGGGCGAAACAATTTAAACGTTTTATTTAAACTTATTTAAGAAAATAATAGCTGAATATTGAACGCCAAATGCAATATATCTATTACATAGGAATCCAATACCGTTCGTGTCGTAGTATTATGTTTCGACAGGCGATCAACAATGATGACAACGGTGCTCTTAAAAAAACGTAATATCATATGCAACATATGCCATTTATTTATCAAATATTTATATCAGCTAATGGAATAATACGTTTTACACGCGTTTATATCGTTTTTATTTTTTTATTTTTTTTTTTTCTTTCAATAAATATTATTATAATGTTACGTGTGACCGAAGTAGATTCAATACATTTTTAATAATTATATTTCAGTTGATCTCGTAAAAATATATTCAAATATTGATTGTAATTGGTTAGCATTTTAGGCGTCTACTTTTATTTTTCTACTAATCAAAAAAAGAACTTAATGTTAGCTATTGTAAACTTGATTTACACAAATTAAATAAATCGAAATATTTTTTAGATTCTGAACGGAGTGATGGAATCTATTGGTTTTTTTTTTGTTTTTGTTTCTGTTCTTAATAATTATTTCACAAAATGTCCTTTATACCTATGTATTTGAATGGTTGTTATTGCTTGATCGGTTTTATCTTTTAATGTCTGATTTGATTAAAAAAAAATTTAAATTAAAAAATATTAAAAAAAAAGTTATAAATTCAACGTGATATTTAGCTTAACACAGCATTTAGATGTACTTAAATCGGTTATATTTTTGTAGTCATAATAAGCAACCAAGTATAAGATTATAGCAAAACTAGTACTTTTTATTTATTTAGTTACTTTTTTTTTCATAGGATTTTTTAATGCTTTTTTAGTTTCAATTGATTATTTGCTTTAGTCTAAGTGCTTTTTCTTTTAAAGTTTTATCGAGATTCCCAATGTTAACTCTAATAAAAATAAAATTACTCTTGTTTCCTTACGGATTAAATGATCTGATAAATATTTTGTTACAAGTTCTAAAGGTGAATCCTCGTAACTAGTTTCGAAACTGTATTCACTGTATTCAAAGGGTAGAATGGTTTTTTTTTTTAATTAATTAATACGATAAACATATTATGTCCACAGCGGTATACGTTCGTTTCCTATACGCTTTGCGCCGTGACACATTCTTTTCGACCCACTACAGGGGGTCCTGGACCCGATACAGAAATCAAACACCTTGAAAAACAACAACATTTTCGTCGTCATTAATGAAACTTATCCGGTGCTGGACGGCGGTAGCGGCGGCGGTATATTACACCTTTAACATATACAGTGTCTAAATATCACATATCCCTGCGGCCATTAATAATGGATAAGGTTCTGTGGGTTTAGTCGCCGCGCAGTAGTTGGTATAGCACGCGCGAAAAGGATGAGGACTCGATATCGCACGGGACAGCGGTGCACCAGTTTTAAAAGACCTTTGCTTTTATGAGGCGCACGTGAATTATAACTCATAAATATTAATGGATTCGACGAATAGCACGCGACGCATTGGGGGTAATGTCAACGTTATATTTTACGTGGCGTGAGGCATAAATAGGAACAGGAGCAGTAGCAGGAAGAGGGGAAGAGATAAAAAATAGTTTTCTCTAACTGTAAATAAGCAAGAGAGAAAAGTATACGGGCAGCGAAGCGAGCGAGACGAGGAGAGAGCGAAATAAAAAAAAAAAAAACCAGCCGCGACATCATCATGTATATGTATATATATATATATATATATTTACGAAATAATAATATCTCATCTACCAGCACATCGGCTTTTGGAAAATGGGCAATTAAGTTGTCGTTAAGGGTGAACATTACGGGATGATAAATTTCGATGGAGTTTTGAAAATCACTTTTTAAAACTTCGGGACATATAACCACGGAATGTATTATCTAAAGACGAAATCTAACACCGAAACTGCGTTTGTACGAATGCGATTGAAGCGTACGTACGCATACAGGGTGATCCACGGGTACGAATAACTTTTCCCGACAGTAAAGGAACCTTACACTTTCCCGGTAAAAGTCTACCTCTTTTGACGAAGGTGTGTATCAGCACGTATGCCATCGCTTTTTGACCTTTCGCTTTCACGCAATCTTCTTTTGAATCTCCTCGGACGATAGTTGTTCTGAAGTTAGTGACAGCTTTTTCAACAACTTTTCACACATTTGTAGGTAATTTGTTACGTATATGTTATATACACGAATAATGAATTTAAACTATTTCAAAAGCAAATAAACGCAAACACATCAATTATATTATATTATAGGTTCATATTCAAGGCCGTTATTAAGAATTTGACATCCAGGCCAACATGAAAAAAAAAAAATATATATATATATAATATATATATTTAAATATATATAAAAATGTCATGAATACATATATATATATATATATGTATTCATGACATTTTTTTACAATAATTATAAAGCCGCATAAAAAATGTCAATACAAATTTGATACGATATCTGAGCGAGTTCCATAAAAGTTTTACAACTACGAAAAACAAATACAGGCTACTGCAAATTGTATTATACTGTTTTTGGTTTTAATTAAATAGCTTTTATTTAAAAAACATTATAGCACACAAAATGATGCATACTACATATAGTGCATATAGTAACACTAATGACCGAAAATTTTTATTATAATTTTGTATAGTGCTTTTCAACACAAATACATACAATATAACACAACACATAGTCTAAAATGTAAATGGCTACACTTTTAAATCTTTAATGAATGCTATATAGAAGTATATGATGGTTGAACTTAAACTTCATGCGACTGTGAACAAATTATGGTTATATATTTTTTTTCGATAAATTATTTCGCTATCGCGTACAGTATCTATGAAAATGAAAAATCCATAGGAAATTCTTATTCCCGGACCAATTACGGAAGAAATATCGATATGGCGTTAACGAGAACGTCTTCTGGGAGACATTGAGTTCATTGACATACTGTAAATATTTGTTAAGTGTATCATACTGAAATTTTATTTGGATTCGGGTCCATTGAATACTTGTCCCCGGCCTGGCACAGGAATAACTACACAGACGAATTTTTAATCGATTATCGAGTAAACATTGTTTATATCCGCATTACTGTAGTTTTATTTCTTTATGAGAATTTATGTGAAGCCAATAAATTGCGCATTGGAAAAGTATAAATAACAGCGTTGTCATTAATAACAATATGTGCACAAATAACAAATCTTTAATAGCAAACATTCTACTGAAAGTATAAATAAATATATATCTTATTTCGATTACTTTTTGATTTCGAAAATATAACGACAACGGTAATATGTTGTTCATTACTGTATACGATATTTGTACCGAACGTCTTTAATTAATAGTGATGATTATTAATAAGACAACTTTAATTTCGGTGTACTTATAATGATCGTCTCTGTCTATCACACTCATAACGTAGAGATTTAGACATTTTCTATTTTCAACGTACCGTTCGTTTATTTGATGAAAAACGATTTTTGCTTGTAGTAGAGTTTTCGTTAGATCGACTTTCCAACTGTTTTGATTTTGTTTCTCGAAATTTCACAAAATATAATTAAATAAATTGGAAACATTAAAATTCAATAAAAGATCTTTTTTTGGCATGTTAAACGTAAAAGTCGAAATAGAAGACTACGAAAAATTAATATCAGTTCTCAAAATCCTTGTCGCATCTATTTTTCGAACGGAACATAACAAACAAAAAACGTCTAAATCTCTATGTTGCGTAAGTGACAGGCGGATACAGAAATTGATTACAAGCCCCATAAGTACATCGAAATAACCAGCAACCGTGTATGCAATTCAAAAAATCATTTAAGCAACGATCTGCGTTTATTTATTATATTTATTTTTTAAAAAACATTTTCTAATACGATTGCAAAACCATAATCGATTGTATAAGGTACTCATTATTTATTTAATTTATTTTTTTTCATAATAAGTATATTACAAACCGTGAAGTTTTGATAAATAATAATAATTCCCAAAACGTCACTTATGTTTATCCATTTTACGACATATTGATGTGGAATAATTTTTATGTGGTATATTATATATATATTATTATTGTGGGGCACTAATTTTTTGTTCATTTTCTCGTGACTATGAATAAAATCCGGGTCATTAAATAGTTATTAAATGTTTGAAAAATGATACCCCTTCATATTTTAATGCATAAAAAAATATTCCAAGTAAAATCTTTTAAAATTAGTCAAAAACAAGGTGTTAATTTTTAGAAATATCAGTTTTAAATACTTTTTTAACAAATTTCATAAAAATTGTAATGACGGTTAAAATTCTAAAGACTGTGAAATTGCATGTACTAAAAAATTATTACTTCATATGTAATTAATAGTTTTAGTTTTCGATTATTAGTTTTTATAGTTTTTAAAATGAAATTAAATACATTTTATAATATTATTTTATAACACAAAAAAATAATATTATATTGTCAATGAATTGAATTTTTTCGATAAGCTTCAAATATAAAAT